>BSBK01013169.1:235000-241559 GCA_027943335.1 Chamaecyparis obtusa | reverse complement strand
TCTTTGTTTCAAAGGAAGTAATGGAAATCTCTTTTCCTACTTTTTTCTTATTGTGTACATATATAACATTAATTTATCTGTTTATTTGCTGCATAAAGATAAAATGGTATATTTGTGTGCTTATACCCTAAATGCACAAGATTACAATCTACTAATACATGCATGAAATTTTAATTAGGAAACTAGTGACATACTTCTTTTTTTTTTATAAGCATGAGATATAATAATAGTCTAATTTTATAAAAAATATCTCAACTACAAGTATTAATCTATAGATGAATATGAAAATTTAATTGAATATTTCTTTCTGAAATGAAACACCAAATGTAATCAGACATGAGAGTGATAAACTACATTTTTTTTAACTTGATCAATTATAGAATAAATATAAATTATTCTCCAAAGATTTGAGCTATATTACATAAGGTCCTTTCTTTTATCTAAAGAAAAATAAGTAAATCTAATCTCTGTTTATTTTTTTATTTTACTTTTTTGCAATCAGCATTAAAGAGCTTTATACAATATTTTTTTCTGTAAACATAATACTTTTCTAATCTATGATACTACAATAAATCTAAATCTTCTTCTAACCAAAATCAACATTTACTTACATGAATTATTCAAGTCTGTTTATGTTTTTTATTGCATCCCTTTTGAAACTCAATAATCGTACCCAAATACATATTTATTTAAATCTTCTAGTAAAGTCATATTTACATAGATTCATTTCACAACACAATGGATTCAAATAAATATCATACATTTACAATTGAGATGCCTAAACTTCAAATGGAAATACATATGTTTACATCTTCTTTTACAATCATCATACTTTCTTTTTGAAAAGAACTTTGACAAAGAGATCTCCTTTACATTTTCTAAGAGGACCAAACTCCTCAAACACAAGTATTTCCTCCCTTTTAGTCTCTTCATGGCATCAAGATGCTTCAAGGACCTACATATGTAAACTTTGTAGGAAGGCCATGGGAAGCTCATCTCCCATCCTAGGCCTCTAAGAGGCCACCCCCGAGTTAGGAGAACTAATGCTAACTTAGGTATACATACAACCAAAAGAGGGAGAAAATACAATCACAACACACAAAGTTACACCCTCCCATAGCTAAACACAAGCAGCTTGAAATAAAGCTTCGTAAGGGTGAAGGTGTACCAAGTATGCAATGGGAGACAAGGCTAGAGATAAAATGCAAGACTTCAACAAGGCAACAATTCTTTCATACAAAAGCAACATAACTTCTCATTTCTTCCATACAAGAGAAACATAACTTCTCTTCACAAACCAAATCAAATAAACCACATATGGCCAAAAACCATTATGACCCCCAAGCATATCCATGCTACTAGCCTTCCATGGACCTCATAATCCATGGTGCATCTCTCTCTCCCAAGAAAAGAGAGTCTACACAAAAAGGGTTGTCACAAATCCCTTCACCCATAAGGCTACTCTTCCCTCCCAAGGGTGAGAATGACCTTTCACTAAATTCCTTAACCATACAGAAAAAACATATAAGAATGCAAATTTTTACTTCTCAACAACACTACATATAACAAATCAATCATACTAGTAACAAAAACATTATGCAACAGAAACGTGAGTCAAATTCCTTCATTCATTCATGGAAGCCATAGAAAAGCACCATAATGAAGAAGAAAAAAGCTTGAGAGCCCCAACCTTGCAAATAGAATTAATGGACATGAATGTTGAATTTGAGCTCTTCCCTTTTGTCTTTGCATTCCTTCCTTTTTCCTAATCCTCTTAGTAGTCTCTAAAGTTAGAGAGTGGGTGATTGAGAGGAATTCTCTCCAATTTCCCTTCTAAATTTCCAATCCTCCCATTCTCTCAATCCTTGGAAAAAGTGTGAACTCCTATTGGTCATTCTTCCCAAACCCTCACACATTTCTTAAAAAAAGGTTCTTTAAAAGATAGTGGCATGAAAAGAAGACAAGATTTTCCCTCCCAAGGAAAGTAATCTACCCTTGAGACCATGCTTACCTTTATTGATTTTGGCCATCTTGAATAGGAAACTTTTGGGAGGCTTTCCAAGGCCTAAATAAGGTATCCTATGGTCAAAACTCCCCTAACCCATAGGTATATAAAGTGGGCTAGTCAAAATTAGGTAAAACTCAACTCTAGGTGGCCATATGACCCTTCAAAAACCCCAGTTAAGATCACCTACGAATTTCAATGGGTATGATTCCACTTTGGGCTCTCAAACCAAGAATTCCTTATGGGGAACATAAGTAGGAACCAAGAGGGAAAGGTGGGTCCTCAAGCTTTCCAAGTGGACATGCCATGACACATCACTTTTACAACAAGTGTGCCAATTGGCACCACATTACACATCACAACACACTTCGAAAGTCGACTGGTTAATTTCACAATTTAATGAATGCAAATGCAAATAAAATTCACACCATACCCTATACAGAAGAAAATACATTACAACAAAGTTTTGTCTCTTCAATAGACCTAACCTTGGCTTTACATAATTCACATAGGGGTAGTCATGATTCTTCGATAAAATTCCATGGCCATGATCCTTCACACTCAATTTAAATATCAATAACCTCAAGAAATAAGGACATCAAGATTCAAAATACATAATTAGGATTACCATTTAAAATTCTCTAACACATGAATTACATCCTTGTAGTCTCTATGATCATTCATCATAAATTTAATCATTAACTTACAAATGACATACATAAACTAAATCATAAGAACATGATCTCATTAACTCACATGCCACACTAATCATTCCTAATCAATTTCAATCATAATTTAATTTTATCTAAATTACATAAGCATTAATTTTATCAATTCTAAAAACATCCAAATTACATAAAATCAACTAACCAATTCATCAAGTAATAGTTACAACAATGTCTTGAAACTCAACAAAATGTTTCATCACCTAACCTTAAACCTTCAAAGAATTTCACATATTGACATAATTCAAATCTTGATTATTATTTTCGTAAACAACTCATATCAACATGTCTACCCAAATTGAAACATCTCACAACTCATCTAAATCAATCATCATAATGCTAGTCATAATGTATCATAGGGTCAACATCAAGAGTATGGAAAGTGTCATAAAACATAAAGTATCATCATCTAATGTAATCAAATCCCTATCAAAAGGGTAAAACCTCTTAATTAATCAAAACATTAATCTAATTACTAGGTCCATCACAATGATAAATGGAAAAGCTATGACAGGTTTGGGGTGAGGCCTCACATCCCCCCCCTAGGCATGAACTTCCTCCTGGGAGTTACCCAACTTAGGGCCAAAGTTTCAATGTTGACATCTTGTTTAGTTCATTGGATAATTTTCAAATCTTTAATCTTGTGCAATGCAGAAATATAATGATAATACAAGTTAAGGATATGTTTTGCCTTGATTTAAGAACTTCTAAAATTTAAAACAAAAACATTGTACAATTGAACCATCTATCCAAACTTCACAATCTATTATTATTTTACATCGTTACCTTAACTCATGATGCAAAAAGATCATGTAAGGTAGTACTATCTGACACACTAAATGGGATCTATGGTCACAAGAAAATGTACTAATACATGGGTCATCTTCCCTACAACATGACTCAAATGTACGCTGACATCAATCTTTATGTTGGTTCTTATTAATTTCAATATCTGGAGTATAGATCAAATATTAATCTAAATATAACATTTACCACTATGCTAATCCTTAGTTTATACCAACTTAATATTATATTTATTTATAGAATCATAATATCTATGCAATAAGTTCATAAAATAGTCTTACAAGGTCTATACATATTGCAACCAAAAAAAGACTCTCACCAAGGCTATAAATATGGTCATAGATAATGTTGATGACAAGGGTGAACATAGGGTGAGGGGAAGCTTCTCTACAATTTCTCCCCATTTATAATAATAGAATATAATGGATTTCCCCAATAAATCTTCTCCCTCACATAACCTACCATGAAAGAACTTGCCAACAATTTTCAACAAGAAGAGCCTCAACAACAATCATGAAATCCATAATTTAAAATTCGAAAAGAAAGATTCAATAAAGTGAGTTTCAAAAAGTGGCCATGTTGGTAAAGCTTTAATACAAAATAAGTAAAGACAAGTCCTTGAGGAAAATAAGGACATTAAAATAAAGTTTGACTAAGCAGCCCAACACATAATTTAATTACTTTTACATTCTTGGCAATCACAAAAATAAACTTGTGAAACAAAGTAAAATAAAAGAAAAATATATTTAGAAATCCATATTCTACCACCATCATTACATGAACTATGTGACCTTTTGAGGTCACTTAGAGGGAGACGAGGAAATCTCAACATACATTTATTTTGGAAATATTTAAAATAGGCCAATTATGCACTACAAAGGATAAAGCATTAACAATTTCCCAAGAAAACCTTTCTTTGGGGAGAGAGGTAGACACACAAAATTAGGAGATGAGTGCATATTTACTAATAATAGTTCTACTTACTCTATATAGTTCTTTCACTACGTCCAATCATATTATTAGGATATTCACATCACAACATCCCCCTCTCCTTGACGGAAGTCCCCACTGAAATGTGGTTCACTTACGTCTCACTCTCAACAACATGAAATACATCATCGTACTTACATGACATTTAATGGCCAACACACTTAGGCCAATAAGGCATAAAACAACACTATTACAACATTTACAAGAGTATTAATTTTATGAATATAGGGATGACCAGAGCCATAGTTACCAACACAATAACACCATGAGAACATCAACTAGTATAATTAATTCATACATATATTTTTATCATCACAATTTTCATAAAAATTCTCAAGTGGCTCTATTTGGTGAGTTGGCACTCAATGTCCACCACTACCTTTCCTAGGTTATTTGAACTAGTCACTCACTTAGGGTACTTCACATATAACTTCACTCATTACTTTAATTAATTTATATTACTATGCGTAGGTTTCATATGTTTCATTATTAAAACTTAATATTTATTTTACACAACATCCCCAAGAACACCACCATAAATCACGAGGAATGTTTCTTACAAGTTTTATACATGGTGAAAAGACATATTAGTATGTATTTCTCTCTCTTCTTGCATTATCAAAATATACTTTAATAGTTTGATGATTATCCCATTAGGATTAATGTATCACACTCACAATTTTGTCTTGTGTTCTTTTAGGTCAAGCTCTACATCTTATACATGATTAAATTTTAGTTCTTATTCAACTCGATTTGGCATGTCTATCCTAAGGATTTATATTCCCATTCCATATTTCATATAATATGTCAAAATAAATTCCACATTACAGTAGTAGTTTCCTACCCCTACTTAATTATAACATAGAAGGATTCAAATAACATTCTCAGACTAAGGTAAATAGATATTTTATAACTCCTCTTTATTTACACACACTTAATTGGCATCTTAATTTCTTAGAGGTGGAACATAGTGCAAGTAGATTCTGGTAATTTAATTTTTGAGCTAACTTCTCAAGGCACAAGGAACTACCCAAAAGTAAAATTTCTTATATTCTTCTATTTATAATTGCATTACCAATGCTCCAATACTTATTCACTAACAATTAGCACAACATATAATAGTCTAGTTATTTATGCTAGATTAAATGTATACTATCTCTTTTGATTCCATTTTAGTCTCTAAAATTGTCGTTGATTGTCCATAGTTTTGTTACAATTCATATTAACTATTTCAAAACATTTAAAAAACAAGGTCATTGATTCATAACTGACATCTACCTACTAGTAATTCATAAATACCTTACTTGATGTATTAGGTCACAAAAGATTTATAGGTTACATTTCTACCTTGACCCTTTTATTGTCTTGGAAGTGTATCACATTAAGCGTCTCCATATTTAATTACCAATGACTCTATTTGCACATGCATTGTCTTCATTTTACTATCATATTATAGCCATTAAGCAATGCAATTATTTGGTAATTTGATACTAAATTCTTAAAAATCTCCTTTAAGTTTTATTCATGAAATCTAAAAGAATTCTTAGGTAGTTGAATTTTTCCTTACTTGTCTATATTAGTCTTCCCTTTCCTATTTCAAAGGTGGGGTCCTTATGTGTTGATCAATTTTATTGACCAAGTAACTTTTTACATTTTTACTCCTAAGGTACTTTCTTTGTTATTTTTGTGTGTCTAATCTAGTATCTCTTATTTGTGTTGAAAAGAACATATTAGGAAATTTATGCATCATTTGTTTATATCCTTCTTAAGTTATTTATCTAGGTATGATCATTATACTATTTTATATGAACATCTTATGCAATAACATGTTTTCAATTCACACTGACCCTATATCTTGAGTTATTAAAATATTCTTATGGAGCTTCTCTAACTCTTATAGAGAAAAATTGTAGGCCTTCAAGTGATTACTAGACCCAATTTCCCCCTAGTGTTGCAAAACTTGGCTTTGATACCAAACTATCATGCCCAAAATTAAGGGCAAAAACACACCAAAAAATTTTCATTTCTAAAACAC
>BSBK01013169.1:167500-230000 GCA_027943335.1 Chamaecyparis obtusa | reverse complement strand
ATATATATATATATATATATATATATATATATATATATATATATATATATATATATATATATATATATATATATATATATATATATATATATATATATATATATATATATATATATATATATATATATATATATATATATATATATATGTCATGCCCAAAATATAACACACAAATACACAACAATTTTTTTTTTGAGCTAGTTGTTTTAAGGTTCAAAGGTTAAGTTGACTATGGTTAAGCCAACCATAATCTAGGTTTTATTTATTTGTAACGTTAACCCCTCGTTACCTATTGAGGTGGTGAGGTGTGAAGGGAGTTGTGGAACAATCTCAGAACAAGGTTTAAATGAAGGTCGGTAACTAAATCAGGTAATATATCTTGTAGTCATATGATTAGTTCTATTTCCTCAAATCCCAAAATCTATTAGGACATATCCATCGATCATAATATTACTATTATTGAGGTGTACAACTAAAGAATATTTAAGTCCTAATTATTGGATTCATTTGATAAACTCTCCATAACCCTGTTGATTAACAACCCTTAATCCATTTTAAGAATCTTTATCTTAATTTTATTGGCCACATGTGTATTTCATTATCTAAATGCTTTACAAAAGTTTGTGCAAGGGTTTAGATATACGAATCTAAATTTATAATCTCTTAGGTGGTGTTTACTAGGTTTCATTTGGGATTTCAAAAATAATATCAGGACACTATTGGGCCTAGTAAGGTTATCTTATATAAGAGGAGTAAAATGTATAAATAGACAAATTTTATAAGTTATTTAATTGAAATTTACTTGATTGAGTAAAAAAAATTCCAATAAAATAAAATAAATTAAGTATACCAGGTAAACTAAATTAGCTAGACTACCTAAATTAAATGTGCAAATTACACTAAAATAAGTATACTAACCAAGGGTATATGCATAAAGACAAGGGACCAAAAAGATGCCACTTTTGTTTTTGGTCCCAAATCACGCATAGTGCGTATGCACTATAGGGCGCACACCCTATGGCTTGGGTTGCCCAAGCCTCAAGCTTGGGCAATCCAAAACAAAGTGTGTGCGCCAAATAGGGTGCATGCCAAATAGTGTGTGCACCAAATAGGGTGCATGCGCTTTGTAAAATCCCAAAATTTTCACCCCCCGTGTGCACTATGCAAAGCCACAAAAGTGCAATCCATATTTTTACATAGCGCGTGCATGCTATGAAAAACTAGAAAGAGAGAGAGAGATAAGGGATATAGAGAGGATGATAGGGGGGGAGAGAGAGAGAGAGAGAGAGAGAGAGGGGGGGGGGGTAATTTATACAAATATAAAATTTAAGTATAATAAATTAAAATTATCAAACTTAAATAAGTTTATGTATTTACTTTAAGTTAAATATAACTTAAAGTATAAGAAATTAAAATTATTCCAAATATAACTTAAAGTAAATACATAAACTTATTTAAGTTTGATAATTTTAATTTCTTATACTTTAAGTTATATTTGTATAAATTATAAACTATAATGCTTTTAGGATGTTTCGGATAGGTTCCAGCTTCATAGGAGTTAACATGCAGATTCTAGATTTGAAAAATTCCAGACTTAACCAAAATTCAAGATTTAGCAAGCCTTCAGCAGGGTTACCTGCCACAATCCATCATGGATTTCTAAGGTCAAACTGAAGCTAGAAAAAGGATTCTCAAAGGGTTTTAACTCATTTTATCACAAATCACTCAGTTTCAACCCCATCTCTATGACAAACTTACCTTAGATCTCACCCAAATCTCTCTCTCTCTCTCTCTATATATATATATATATATATATATATATATATATATATATATATATATATATATATCACACACACCCTCTTTCTTTGTCTAGAGAGAGAGAGAGAGAGAAGGTGATGAAAGGGAGAGAGTGGATAAGGGGGAGAGAGAGGGTGATGTGAGGAGAGAGAGAGAGAGCACTAAGCTAAGTCTGTCATAGAGATGGTGTCAAAACCAAGTGATTTGTGATAAAAACAAGTTAAAACCCTTTGGGAATCCTTTTGCCAGCTTCAGTTTGACCTTAGAAATCCATTATGGATTGTGGGAGGTAACCCTGCTGAAGGCTTCCTGAATCCTGAAATTTGGCTAAGTCTAGAATTTTTCAAATCTAGAATCTGAATGTTAATTCCTATGAAGCTGGAACCTATCCCAAACATCCTGAAAGCATTATATTTTATAATTTATACAAATATAACTTAAATTATAAGAAATTAAAATTATCAAACTTATACTTAAATGTTATATTTGTATAAATTACCCCCCGCTCTCTTTTTATAAATTAACCCCCCCTCCCTCTCTCTCTCACTATATAAATCTATGTCTTACATATTGCGCACGCCCTATAGGGCATGCACACTATGCAAATTTATGACTTTCAAAGCGTGCAAGTGCTATGAAAGTCAAAGATTTAAATAGTGTGCACGCCCTATAGGGCGTGTGCGCTTTGTAAAGCATTTGAATTTACCAATCCTAAGGCTTGGATTTTCCTTGGAGATCCAACCCAAAGGCTTGGACAATTGAAATAGGCCTGAGATGTGTTTTCCAACAGACATACAAAAAAATGACATATTTTTTTGTGTGCTCCTCGTCAGGTTTACTCATGGCTCAAGAACATAAAAATTAGACGACATGATATTGTAGATCTCTCTATTAGCTATCTAAGCATATAATTTATTTTGAATTTTGATTATGTTAAGTTTTTCAACTCTAATTTCTTTTGTGTGTATGTCCATTTTTTGTAAAAAACTAACATTCAGTATTTTGGGCATAGATTTTGGCTTGTTCATCAAATTTTGCAACAAGTTACATTTTTAGAAACTAGACTCCATTCTACACACTTTTTTTTTAAAAAAAAATTGATATTCGATTAGTTTTAAATGATTTCTAGGGGGAGCACACAAAAATTTCATGTTTTCAGGATGTGTGCACTTCGTAAATTCATCAAAAATTATACATTCGTCAAAAAATTACCAAAAAAATCTAGGATAAACTACATGGTGTTAGCTAACTTCTCACTGGAGTGATTAAAATTTTTTTTTTAAAAAGTCAACATTTTAGGGGGAGCACACCATACATTATGTTATATTTTTGGATAAAAAATAGGACCACTTTTTGTGCTCCCCCTTTTTGAGGGCCTTAATCTACACCATTTTCAAAATAAGTTAGTAGTTTAGGAACTAGATTCAGAGTATTACAACTCTTGTTTTTGTCACATCTTAAAATTTTGAGTCTAACTATCTTCAATTTCTTGTTGAAGTTCAGAGTTTGTTGATTTCAAGAAAAAAATGGCATCTTATACCCCCTTTTTGGTCCCCCATCTTTGTGCACTTACCCCCAAATTAAGTATAGTTAGTCTATTAACTTAAATAAACTATCTAATGAAATATGCTAATTTAAATACTAATAAATTTACTATTAAACATTAATTGAATATCATATTTATTTATTATAAAAATAATTTCATTTAATAAAAAAATTAAATTAAACAATAAACAATTAAAATAATAATATTTAATTAATACCTTTAAATAACATTAAATACTAACTAATTAAAATTTTAAATTTTTTATTAAAAAAAATAAGTTTAATGTCACCAAAGTGACGGGGCAGGGCCCGCACCCTGTCGTGGTAGGGCCGGTAACCTGCGGCGGTGGTGGTATTGCCTACCACGATAAGTGTACTACCTATCATGGTAGGTCGGTACCCTGCCATGGCAAGGAGGCCCATCACGACAGGCCTATCAACATGCGGGGGTATGGAGACCATGTCCCCCCCCTCCCCCAAATCAACTTTTAAATTTTATTTTTTTAAAAAACATTTCCTTTTCAAAGGCATACGGTAAATTTTTTATTTTTTAGTTTCATTGTTATATATATATATATATATATATATATATATATATATATATATATATATATATATATATATATATATATATATATATATATATATATATATATATATATATATATAATTTTAATACAATTTTTTTTTTTTGAAAAGGCCTTTAAGAGGTCCTTTTTAGGGTGGCCACCCAGGTGGGTCCCACCCTCAAATTTGCACTTGTAAGAGGGTAATCACATCCCTTTTTTTTCTTAGTTTATTACACTTAGTATTATATTATTTTTACCTTCATTTTTTCTTGCAAGTGGGTGAGGGAAAGTAATTTTTTAATGATTGTGGCAAAGGAAAATGTATGGGAATTTTTCCCATACATTTTCCAGAGACCTGTAAGTCTCTTTTTGGTGAAATAAGAGAGTCTCATACTTAGTTTTTTTTTTGTTTCTCAATTGTTTTCTTTCTTCTGTTTTGTTGAACTTTTTTTTTCTTTCTCTACACATAGTTTATTGCATGTTTGTCTCATTTTGCTAAAGGTAATAGAATTAGATCTATTTATTGATTGAATACTAAAACACTAATTTCTAAAAGAAATGACCAAATGATCAAAGATAAACTTGTCTAACATTTACATAACTAAGTTATCAATTTCCTCTTGAGTCTATTGTTTTCATAAAAAATACTACCACTAAAATATCAAGAAAAAAAACTTGCATTGGGAGAGATAGAGAGAGAGTGTGTGTTTAAATAAATCCTTTCATATCTATTAACATTTTCATTCAAATGAAATCATTACAATGAAACTATAATGGATTACAATAACTCTTCTTCATAGTTTTCAATCATAAACACATAACATATATCTTTAAATAAGAATACATTTCTTTTCAAGAACAAGAGTCTATTGCATAATGAAACAAGTCATTTCTTCCACAACTCAAATACATAAGAATACATTACTACAATAGAAAGTATTGAAGTGTTATCAAGATAACATCAACATAATACATTTCTTAGCTTCAAAATGACACCAAAGGGGAGGCCTTTCCAAGAGATTTTCTCTCATTAACATAGCTTCATAACCTGCAAATAAAAAGGGAAAAACCATGGGGAGCTCACCTCCCTTTCAAGGTCTCAAGGAGACCACCCCCGAGCTTCGAGAATCAAGACTAAATGGTTACATGCACCACACAATTCTCACAAACACATATATGAACAAAACAACATTTAACTCCCAACCAAGGCTTCACAAATGGATTTCTATAATCCATTGAGATAGGGTGAAGGTGGGATTTTCCAAGGAGGAGAATGCCATACCAATACAAATTTCCAACAAGGGTTTTCCATGACTTTCCAAGCTTATATTGACATTCCTTCAATATAAAAACTTTGTCATTTCCATACTCAAATACAAGAATTATAACATAGCTTTGTGGAGCCCATACCCCATGAAATCTTCCCTCTTCTCCTGTATACACCTAAAAATGGTCATCTAGACTATTAGCCCCTTTTGCTAAATCACTAATTGTTTATTCTTGATCAAATCCTAGTTCTATCATTTATTCGATTATTTTTCTATGGGCTAACCATCTTATCCTAAGTCTTTATTTAATTAAAAGGAATATTTCCTCCCCTTTTATTAAATAAAAAGCCCCCACTTTTCCTCTTATCCTAAGTTGCACAAATAAAGCATTATTCTTATTTTATAAAAAGGGAAAAAGCACTTTTTGTCTCATATGGACACAAAAGTCAACTCTTATTTTCTCATTGGAGGATATTTGTGCACATGGATTGATCCCTCTTCAAGCTCCACCATTGATTAAATCTTTTTCCTCTTAATCTCCATGGTCCATTTCTCCTCATTTCCTTTAAAAGGAGAGCTCTCTTCTTCATTCTAGATCCCCAACTTTTTATGCTAACTTTATGTTGCAGGTTTTCTAGGTCACTTTGGAGCTTTTGAAGATTTGGAGCATTCTTAGCTTCTACATCTCATTCTTGCATTCTACATCTCATTCTTGCATTCTTAGCTTAGCTTCATATTTATGCTTTCTTAGATTAGCTTCATTTTTATGCTCTAGATTAGCTCACATAGATTAATTAGCTTGGGTTGTAACACTTGCATATTTCCTTTCATAGCTTAGCTTGCATTTCCATTTCTAGTATAGCATTGCATTGCATTTTCATTATTGATTCTTGAGGATATTGGCATTCTTGCCCTTGTCTTCATTGAATCTCCCATTGCATGGTTTACTAGCAAGGTTATAGGCTTAATAGCTCTAGCTGAGAGCATTCTTAAAAACCCTTGCACTCCATGCTTAGGGAGCTATGGATCAATTTGTGAGGGCTCATTCTTGTGTTTCCTTGCATGTAATGATCCATAGAAGTGTGACACATTTATAGCACACATTTTTGGCGCCCACTGTGGGGCAGAGTAGATAGGCTTTGCCCTTTAGTTTCTTGCATTTGCGTCATTTTTTGGATTATTTTTCAGAAATTTTGCAGGTTCTGGTTCTCTGTCTCAGAGTATCGCGCAATACTTCTTAGGTATGTCATGTGATATACCTTACTATACGCGTGTGACACTTTGCACTAGAGAAGAATCACATGGTAGTATTGAGGTATATTTCCTGGTGTCGTGCGAAGTATCGCACGCCTATTGTGTAGTATATCGCCTGGACTGAGGTATATCGCCCGGCTATAAGAAACTATGTCGCGCGATACTGGTGAAGTCTGAGGTATATCGCCTGAACCTAATAGAGAGCTATTTTTGGGCTATTTAATCTATCTTGCAAGTTTTAGGTTCTCTTCTATTTATTTAAAATTTTCTAAAATTTTTAGCGTTTTCAAATCTGTGCCACTCTAGAAAATGGTTGCCCATTTTTTTTGAAATTTTGCAAATGGTATCAAAAGTTTAAGTGTGATATATCGTTGGAAAGGTCTTTCTGAGCCTAATCCAACCATGATGGTTTCATTTTCAGATTTTATCATTTGATTAGTTATTTTTGCAGATTATCTAATTTTTCATGTACTAATCATTGTTAGATTTTGGATTTTGATTCTCCTAACTCTTGTTGGTCTAACAAGTTGTGGTTGTAGGTGCTTCTTGCTTGAAATTTGCTAAAATCATATGTCAAAGAGGGCTACTAATGGTTTTTGCAGGGTTGCCCTAAGCATAAAAACCAAATCAAGTGCTTGTTTAATTACTTTCTTTATTAAGTGTGGCATATACTAGTTGTTTCCTTTCATAGGCACTTAATACCTTGTTGTAGAAATTTTGAGGTGGTAGGAGAGTATGCTCTTCACCCTTGTGGTGAAATAGAAATCTTGACCCATCTTGGGATTTTGAAAGCAAGGGGATAATTGAATCTTTGCTTGGTGTGTTTGGGAGAGATTCTTGAGATAGGGGAGTATGCTCTTCACCCTTGTGGTGATCCAAAAACCTTGAACCTCAAGAGTTAATCCACTTTTTGTTTAGTATAAGGATCCTTTAGCAGACCTGCTCTTGAGCAATCAAGAGGAACGACCCAAGTGGGGACAACCTTGTCATCATTTTCCTTGGTGGCGAGTGATTCCAACTCACTATAATCTCAAGGCTATCGAGGACACAAAACCTTGGTAGACATAACACTTGTCTTCGCTTGATGTTAGTAGCTCATGGGATTGTGACCATGGGGAAAGCATTGAACAAGAATGCTTAAGGTACTCTTGAGGCCGCGAGGTCCTAGTCCTTTATGAGGAGCAAGAGGGGTGTTATGAATGGAAGCCCTTACTACGAACCATTAGATAGAGGCCACCTTATTTTAGCCGCTTAGCTTCTTGGTGCAAGGATTGATCCAAGTGGACTTACCCGGATCACCTCAAGACACTCACCATATGTGTTCCTTTGGTTGTGTTTTTGACACTTCCATGACAACGCCAATATCTCTTGTGGGCAACCACTTGGTGTGAGGCAAGGGAGCATCAAGTTGTGGGCCACATTGCTAAGTAATGAGCCTTGTCCTTCTAGGTAGTAATTGCTTGAATTGTCTTCGATTTTGCTATACCAGTGTAAACATTCTCAACATTCAAACAAACGGTAGCATTCATAAGGTTTTCTATTTTGATATCACAAGTGCTTGTCTTGGCAAGGTTGCCTTTGCCCTTGTTTCAAGTATTTTATGACATGTTTGATCACCTACTGTTTGCAAACTTGTCTAATTAGTACTTTCACTACATTTGGAACCAACAAAACTGAACAAATTGCTTGCCAAACTGAAACATTGACCAATTGCTTTCAAAACTGAGTTTTTCACGTTCACTGGTCAAGAGTCACATTGTTTGCCTAGGAACTATCACACAAAGTTATTTTTCTATCTCAATGCTGCTTGCAATCCAAAGTTGATTTGTGTCACTTCTAGTCATCCTTGGTCAGTCCAGGTCAAACCTTAGGTGCTATGTCATGTTGCTCAATATCCAAATGAATTTCAATGGTATCAATCTGCTCAAAAGGGCTCTTGGTCACCTTTCTTCCACATCTCTCATGTCTTCCTAGTCTCCCATTTTCATCCTTTCTCTTCTTTCTTCATGCTTCTTTCTCTTCTTCCTAAAATTTTCATGTCTTCTTGATTCTTTTCCTCTTATTATCTAGTCTACCTTCTTCTATTTCATCTCTTCTATTCATTTCTTTCATGCTTGATTCCTCCTCTTCTAGAATCATGAGTTTCAACTATCTTGCTATAGAACCTCTTGAGAAGGGATGATCTCGAACTCATTACTCAATTCGAACAATATTATTTTTCCAACCATCCCGCAAGTCATCAACTTAAGGCAAGAGTAAACAAAAATATGCTTGAGTATGATGCCTTTGCTAGGATTATAGATATGATTCTCTCACAATCTCCTTCTTCCAAACACTCTTTATCTTCTAGGTCTTCTCATCATTCCTCATCTTCCACATCTTACCATGCTTTTTCCAGACTTTATTCTCCTTCTTCAACTTCCAAATCTTATCATGACTCTTCTCAGCATCATTCAAATTCTTCCTTAGCTAAGTTTTCTTCTTTCACTAGGTCTTCACCTTCCTCTTCTTCACGATCTTATTCTTCCTCTACTTCCCCCAAGAGTCTTGCTTTTCTTCTTGAGCCATACCATAATGAGCAACGTGACAATCTTTGTAATACTTTTGATGACTATGATGATGGACAATGTAGTGATACTTATGACACCTCTATTCCTCAGAGTCCTCCTAGTTGCAGACTCGTGCTTACTGAAAATGGGTCATCACATTGGATAGATTGTGATGGTGATCCATATGATTCTGATTTCGAAAGAGAGTTTGGTTATATTTGTAGACAATACCTTGATGATGATCCATCTACTACTGCTGAGGACTATGAAATGCAACGCACTGATTATAAATGTTACTACTACAAGAATCTTTTCTCTAAGAATTCCACTGCTGAAAATCAAAATTGCACTTTCGAGCAAGATCATGTTAATAGTCCCCTTCCATCCCCTACTTCTTCCAATACTCATACATCTCCTAAAACTTCTGAGTCTCCCAAATCTTTCACAAATCCTTCATCCAACAAAGATCTTAATACTTTTCATGCAATTCCCTATAGTTATCCTCAAGGGCTACCTCTTAAAGAAACTCAAGCTCACCTTCAATTTGCTGCAAATACTTCTAATGATGCTAAACTGAAAGATCTTAAGCCTTCATCTGCTATACTACCTTCTTTAACTAATTCTTCACCATCTCTTCTAAAGTCTTCCATACAATCCCAACATGCTTCCTTGTCCTTAGAAGTGGCTTCATGTCAAGAGGACTCTAAATATGATGAAGAAAAGAATATAAAAAAAGATCAAGATCAAGAACCCTCCATGTCATCCAATTATTTTCATGATGTCTTTGATCTGTTTCATGGTTCCTTTGATCCTCTACGCTCTTCTGCATTCATTCCACCATCTCCTAAGCAAGATCAAGCTACTACTTGCACCATTGAGCTTATTGACGATCAAAATAACCTTACCACACTTGCACTTTTCAAAGATGATGTTTCCATTAAGGTTATTAAAAATGGTGTTGTTACTTCTGATGTAATGCCTATTGAAAATCAAAAGAAAGTTGATACACTTATGCTACCCAATGATCCTTGTCAAGATCAAAATCTTCCATCTTCTTGTTCTATCGCTCCATGCTCGCTTCCGCTTTCTACTCTTCCTAAGTCTTTGCAAGCTTTGAACAATCCTATCAAGAAAGATGCTCCTATTCAAGATGTCCACAATTCTATTAAAAATTCTAATGCTCACTCCAAAGATGCTGATACCCTTGGTTCTCATATAGATGCTAATAAACTTATTGATTATCTTTTTGCATCTTCCATGTCCATCCTTGGACCTCCTCCACCATTGCTAAGGGATTCATGTCTTCCCTCCATCTTGGGTCCTTATGTCCCTTCACTTTCCCCTCCTAATTCTCCTAATTCATCATCCATCTTGGGTCCTTACGTCCCTCCATCTCCTATCTTTCCTCAAGATCAACATAGATGCATACCCTTGAATCCTTTTCATCCACTCACCCATCTAAACCAATCATATCATCCTTCTTCTTCCACAAGTCCCAAGTCTTTTGGAAGTAACTTGAATGTTCAATACAAGAAAAAGAAGCAATACAATAATCCATCAAAAAAAGAAGATCACCATGTCTCCTCTAATCGACATGGAAGCATAAAGTCAAAAGAGATATCTAAGAAGAAAACTACAAGACAAGTATGGGTTCCAAAATCCATCATTGAAGATATTCTCTCTAAATCATCAAAAAGAAATAAAAGGCCTAAGGCTATATGGATTCCAAAGTCTCTCTTGAAAGATTCTAATATTGAGCAACAAGTGAAGTTGACATTCAAGCTTCCAAAGGCTTCCACTTCATCTTCTTCCAAAAACATTCTTCCATTCCATGTGCCTGAACCACAACCTCTGTTAAATATTCACTATATTTCTTCTCGTATTCCTTCGCTCATGTTTCCTCTATCCTCTCACCACCCTTCAAGGTGTGTGTCGACGTTGATCTTGCCTTTCTTTCCATCTACCCTTTCACAATCCTTCCATTCATTATCCTTCTACCTTCTATCCTTTTTTCTCACTTGCCTATTCCTCCTATCTTCTAGCCTCACTTGCTTTACATTAAACCTTATCCTCCATTTTTCTCTTCCATCTTCCTTTCCCTATTAGCATCTTTGAGCATATCATTTTGAATCTTTGGCATATTATGGTTTATCCTTTCAAGGAGCATTATCTGAAAAGATTGCCTTCTTCCAAAAAAATAAAAAATAAAAATAAATAAATAAATAAAAATTAAAAATGTACCATGGTGAAAACTTGGAAATAGGCACCTTGGTAGCAACAGTAAAGATAAATAAATTCATCCTATGGTGAAAACCACTCTCTTGTGGTGCTTTGGATAAGTACCGTGATGAAAACCTGGTAATCAGGCATCATGCGTAGTTCTTCTACATATTTCATCCATTCCATCTTCTCTCTTTGATCTTGACAAGGTTCAACTATACATGAACAATTGGCTATCTTGTGAGCTATCTTACCATGATCTTGCTTTCATTCCTTTCATGTTTAGCCTTCATATTCATTTTTCTTCATTCATTATATCCTTTCGCTATCCTTCTCCCCTTTGGTCTTGATCTAATATAAAAAAAGAGTAAAAAAATGATGCTATGAAGCCTTTTGACATGTCTACTCCTTTGGACTGCATCCTTTCCTGCTCTTATACTAGGCTTTTGAGGCTTATCCTATGCTAGCCTCTCATTGCTTGTCCAAATGCACTTTACATGATAATTTTTTCCCTAGCTTGGGTACTCTTGAGGAGTTTGCCTTTGAGGATGTCTTCCCTTCACTCTCCTTCATTCTCATGTCTTCCATCTCTTCCACTAGCTTGCTACTCCCTCTCGTTCCCCACCTTGCTAGACATTGGGACTACACGATGTGATCTTGCTTGTGAGTTTGATGCCCATTCTATCTAGGGGCATCCTTTTTACATATTTTATGATCCTGAAAAAATACCAAAAAAATTCATATATGATGCTGAAAAAATAAAAAATAAAAATTAAAAATTAAAAAAGTGCCTTGGTGAAAACCTGGAAACAGGCGCCTTGGTAGCAAAAATACAAAAAAATTATAAAAAGCCCTGAAAAAATTGCAATAAATCTATCAAGTGGTGAAAACCTAGAAACAAGCACTGCTTGAGAACCTTGCACCTATGTCTATCAATCTTGCGTGGTGCTCATTCGCTCCACTTCTCACTTTGCCTCTCCTAGCCTGGAATCGACTCTTGTCTTAGTCTAGGGGGCATACGTTGTTTAAACTTATCTTGGGTCTCTTTGTGCATCTGGGTTTCTTAGGCACCTTGCAAATGGTGTTTTTCAACATCACCCCAATTGTGTTTTTCAACACTATCCTAGTGTCAAGTGTTTCTCAACACTTATCAGATATCCTACCCGCAGTCTAGCTGATGCAATATTTCTCACTAGCAGATGCGATACTCAAAGTTTGACTCTATGACCTACACACACACACTTAAACATTTGACTCACTGAGACTTGCTTGGCTTTATTTCTTTGTGTGCTATCTATTATGATTTCTTTGCTGAGTGTTCTCCCCCTATGATTGTTTTTGATGATGCATAGCTAGAAGACTGAGGGAATGAGAACATGTTTTATTTCTTTATCTGCTTGTGGGTATATTTTGTTGGTCCTACCTGTCATTAAGCATTTATGCTAGTCTTACTTGACACATTTGGATCTACAAGGTATTATCCTTGACTATTTCGCAAGTGCATGCTTATAGTCATCTTGACTTTCTTGTGTCTCGATGCGAGCATAATTTTGCTATATCAAACTTAGGTAATCTCACTGCACTAGTCATCTTGACCTACATGTCTTTGATGCCTAGACGAGATTCCCACATTTCTCTCTGATAAAGATCATATTCATATTCACATAGTTATGCTAGTGTGTATTGTATGATCTTGCGACACTACCAATAATGCTCGATGATGAATATTAGATGTCTATTGGCTTTGTAACCTTGCAAGTAAACCACTTTTCATGTAGCTTGCATTCTTAGGTTCATGTTAGTTAGTTTTGCATCTTGCATATGGAGAGAGCTCTCCTTTTCATCTTACATGGACTTGTTAATCAAACTGCACTCACCTTTCACTTCTTCCTGATCATGTCTTTCGCTTCTTGTCTTTTATATCACATCATTTTCCTTTCATTTTGGGATCAAAACCGAAATCCGAGTTCACCTTGATCATCCAAATCACCTTTCTCCTTCTTCCGTGCAGTTGGCTAACCTTTTGAGGCCCGATCCTTCGATCTTCATTGGGGTATTCTTCACCTCTTCATCCCCATCTCTTTCAAATTTCTAGTCTTTCATTCACTTTCAATCTCAAGTTCAAATCCCCCTCCATGGTGTTTCCAGGTTGAGGGACCGCTTGGTTCGTGCCCCGGGTCCCATGTGTGGGGCATCCCTTCACTACTTGATGGTTATTCTGTTCTCTTTCCTCGATTATGATTTCTAGTGATTTGATCATGTTGCTCTTGCTTCTGCTTTCCCTCTACCTAGATTTCACTTTCGATCCCGAGGGGGCAGACACATCATATCTTATTAGCTATCTCTTTCCTAAGTGTTCAGTACTATCACTACCAGGATGACCATGTAGGATTTGCTATCTCTCTGCACTTCATTCTTTGGAGTCAGATCGCTATTTGCTTGCCTTCTTGGCTATCTCTTGCTTTCTTGGCTGATCTGAGTTGCTTTGTGATCCCAAATCAATCTCACATTTCAACTTCATTCTTTGACTACATGTGTTCTCAGATTGATCACACATTAGTCAAAGAGGGGCAAATGTATACACCTAAAAAATGGTCATCTAGACTATTAGCCCCTTTTGCTAAATCACTAATTGCTTATTCTTGATCAAATCCTAGTTCTATCATTTATTCGATTATTTTTCTATTGGCTAACCATCTTATCATAAGTCTTTATTTAATTAAAAGGAATATTTCCTCCCCTTTTATTAAATAAAAAGCCCACACTTTTCCTCTTATCCTAAGTTGCACAAATAAAACATTATTCTTATTTTATAAAAAGGGAGAAAGCACTTTTTGTCTCATATGGACACAAAAGTCAACTCTTATTTTCTCATTGGAGGATATTTTTGCACATGGATTGATCCCTCTTCAAGCTCCACCATTGATTAAATCTTTTGCCTCTTAATCTCTACGGTCCATTTCTCCTCATTTCCTTTAAAAGGAGAGCTCTCTTCTTCATTCTAGATCCCCAACTTTTTATGCTAACTTTATGCTACAGGTTTTCTAGGTCACTTTGGAGCTTTTGAAGATTTGGAGCATTCTTAGCTTCTACATCTCATTCTTGCATTCTTAGCTTAGCTTCATATTTATGCTTTCTTAGATTAGCTTCATTTTTATGCTCTAGATTAGCTCACATAGATTAATTAGCTTGGGTTGTAACACTTGCATATTTCCTTTCATAGCTTAGCTTGCATTTCTATTTCTAGTATAGCATTGCATTGCATTTTCATTATTGATTCTTGAGGATATTGGCATTCTTGCCCTTGTCTTCATTAAATCTCTCATTGCATGGCTTACTAGCAAGGTTATAGGCTTAATAGCTCTAGCTAAGAGCATTCTTAAAAACCCTTGCACTCCATGCTTAGGGAGCTATGGATCAATTTGTGAGGGCTCATTCTTGAGTTTCCTTGCATGTAATGATCCATAGAAGTGTGACACATTTATAGCACACATCTCCAAGAGAAGAGACTCTCACTACAATGAAGAGCCCAACTAACCCATTCACCCAAGGCCACTACTTCCCTTCCCAAAGGGTGAGTGATGCCTTCAACTCCCATAAACAACACTCCCAAAACCAAAAGAAAAAATAATGATACAAAACCCAAATGCATCCCCAACCCAACACAACAATAACAAGATTTACATATAAGAACACCATACAAGATTTACATGTTCATCCAAAACAAAAATACAAAAAATTAAAATGCAAGAGCATTCCTCCATGGCAAGAGTTCACCAACCTTGGTCCAAGCAAATGGCAAGAAGATAGTTGAGAAGAGCTCATTATCCTTTTTCTTTTTCCTTTCTCCAACCCTAAGTGTCTCTAAAATTAAAGAGTGGGTGAACACCCACTAAGTCTCTCCAAACCCTCTAAAAAGACCTCTAAAAGTGTACTCAAGACCTAGCAATTAATGTGACATGCCCTCTAGTCCTTTGGTCTTACCTCTTGTCCCCCCTCTTAGTTGTGAGTTTAGTAAGAAGTGTGGGACAAGTTAGATGCATGTGGCCATCTCCATTTTCGCCACTTTTGAAAGGTAGGCTTTTTGGAGGGCCGTAATGGAGATTTAGGCTTTCCCATAGGTAGAAACTAGCTCCCAACTCATGGTACTCCCCTAGGGTTAGATAATTTTGGCCAAAAATGCACTCTAGGGTCACTTTTGACCCCTTTAAAGTATCCCTAAAGTTCAAATCCGAGTTTCAACTTGATGTGATCCCTACAAGACATCTACATGCAAGTGGGATTAATATAATATCTTATAAGGTTAGGTGATTCTTTCCCAAACCTTAATTTGACATGTCACCATCCACATGTACAATACAAGTGTCAAGTGATACCATAAAATACACATCACATTCACAAATGACATGTCCAATTAACAACATGAATTCAAACTATCAACACACAATCCAAATTATGTTTACAAAAAAGATCACATTACAATGAGGTTTCAATCCCTTATCAGATTAAACCTTGGCTTACTCAATTCACATGTGTTTAGCCCTGATTCTCTGAATAATTCCATGGTTTTATTTCCCGCACACTAAACTTGAGCATCAGTAGTCCAAGGTAATAAAATCACATGTGTGTATATATATATATATATATATATATATATATATATATATATATATATATATATATATATATATATATATATATATATATATATATATATATATATATATATATATATATATATATATATATATATCTCATAATTAGCAACATTAATCAATATGCAGAATTCAATACCTAATTACAATTTTCATTCAGTAGTGTTTAAACATAGTATCTTCATAAATCATCATGACATATTATCCATGCTACTTTCTAACGTATAACATAATCCATGAAATAATCAAATATAATCATGCTTAAATTTTTCTCATCAAATCACATATTTATGCATGCATAACCAAAATCAACCATATATTCTAGGTTCTAATCCACATCAAAATATAGTCCACATTATGTAATCATCATCACAAAGCATAATATCATGAGTCTCTATTAGAATGATCAAAACTATATCAAAGTATCAAATCATAAAGTGTCAAAATGTGAATGGGTCAATAATGCTATCATGGATCGGGGTGAGGCCGCACATCCTCCCCCTCTAGGCATGAACTTCCTCCTGGAGTTCATAAAAAAGGTATGGGTACTGCGATCTCATCTATGTTGCATCCTCCCATGAAGCCATGACCTCATCATAACAATCCCACTGGACCCTAACCTGGTCCAACTCTCTACCTCAAAGTGTCAAAACCTGTCAAGCTAAGATGTGAATGGGCTCCAAGGCTAGTTGTCCATCTGACTCCACCTACATGGCATTCCAATCTATAATGTGAGACTCATCATAAATATATTTTTGTAACATAGATACATGAAACACATCATGGATGCATGACAGGATGGGTGGAAAAGCTAGATGATAAGCAACTAGCCCTATCCTCTCCAAGATCTTGAAAGGTCCAACAAAGTGAGGCACTAACTTAGAGCCCTTTCCAAAATGAATTGGAATCTTATGCAAGTGCACTCTCAAGAAAACTCTATCTCCAACCATATGCTCATGATCAACCCTCTTCACATCTGCATACTTCTTCTATCTATCCCAAGCCTGTCTAAGACACTATCTAATCAAACCCACCTATTGCTCCATCTCTTTGACCAACTGAGGTCCAATAGATACTCTATCCTCAATCTTGTCCCAACTCAGTGGTGTCCTCCATGGTCTACCATATAAGGCTTGATATGGTGGCATACCTATAGAGGATTGATGTCGATTATTATAGATAAACTTGACCACATGAAGGTACTCTTCCCACTTGACTTGATGGTCCATCACATACATGCGTAACATGCCCTCTAAAACCTAATTAATCCTTTATGTCTATCTATCTTTCTAAGGGTGGTATGTTGTGCTGAAGTTGAGCCTAGTGCATAATGCTTCTTGAAGATCTCTCCAAAAGGAGGATGTAAAAAGTGAATCTCTATCTGAGATGATCTTATGAGGAATTCCATGAAGTCTGAAAATGTCTTGCAAGAACACATATGCCACTACTAGTACTATGAATGTGGTACAAATGGGTGAGAAGTGGGAAACTTTGGTCAATGTGTCTACTATCATAATGATGGCATCTTGATGATGAGAGGACATAGGGAGAACAACAATAAATTTCATGGAGATAGTGTCCCACTTCCACTCTGGTATCTCATGTGGTTGTAGGAGCCCACTTGGATGACTATGCTCTGCCTTCACCCTTTGACACTCTAGGCATCTAGAAACTATGCTAGCAATCTGTAATCTCATTCCTAGGCAATGATACAACTATCTCAAATCAGCATGCAACTTCTTAAATCTTAGATGATTTGCATAAGGTGCTTTGTGAGCCTCAACCACAATGAACTCTTGCAAGTCACTCATAGAAGGTACATAGATGCATCCCCTATGATGTAGTAGGCCATTAGACTCCAGTGAATAATCTACAAACCTCCCCTCGAGAGGTTTCTAAGAATGGATAAACTGACAAACCTCCACATACAATCCATCCTTTGGAAAATGATGCAAAATGCACTCTCTTATATCTGTACTAGAAGTCATAGACAAGAGCTCATGTCGCCTCCTACACAAGGAATCTGCAACAACATTCTCTTTCCCCTTGATGTAATGAACATCAAAATCATACTCACATAAGAACTCTATCCTTCTCGTGTGCCTAGCATTAAGATTGGGATCCATAAAGATATACTGTAAGCTTTGGTGATCCAAATGAAGCTCAAATCAGTGACCTAGAAGAAAGTGTCGCCATCTCACTAAAGCATGAACCACCGCTGTGAGCTCTAGTTCATGAGTAGGGTAACTAAGTTCATGAGTCTTTAGCTTCCTGGACTTGAAAGCTATAGGATGACCATCCTACATAAGGACTGGTCCTAAACCATCCAATGAAGCATCAGTGCATACAACAAAGTCTACTAAAGGATCTAGCACTACTAAGATTAGTGCACTAGTGAGGGCTCTCTTGAGCTCTTGGAAAGCTCTCTCACACTTCTCTGTCCACTCATACTTCATCTCTTTTCTCTAAAGGGAAGTGATGGGATGAGATACTCTAGAAAATCCTACCACAAAGCATTTGTAATAACTTGCTAGGCCCATAAAACTCTTGACCTCAATGACACTGGTGGGTGCTGGCCAATCCATGATGGCTCTGATCTTTGATGGGTCCATAGAGATCCCATCATCGAATATAACATGACCAAGATAATGCACCTTGGGTCTAAAGAAAGCACACTTTGACAAGCTTCCATATAACTAATTCTCTCTCAACCACTACAAAACCTATCTTAGATTCTCCTCATGCTCCTCCTCATTGCGAGAATATATCAGAATGTCATCAAGGAACACTACCATAAACCTATCCAAGAATGTACAAAATACTCCATTCATGAGGCTCATGGACACAACTGGAGCATTCATGAGGCCAAATGGCACCACTATGAACTCATAGTGACCATACCTCATACGGAAATTAGTCTTGCAGATATCACTCTTCACAATCCACAACTAATGGTACTCTAACTTTAGATCTATCTTTGAGAATACTCAGGCACCCTGCAACTGATCAACTAAATCATCAATCCTAGGGATTGGGTATTGGTTCTTAATTGTTACTTTATTCAACTATCGATAATAAATGCACATTCTAAGTGATCCATCCTTCTTAAAAATCACTAGTGCACCCCAAGGTGATACACTAGGTCGTATATGCCCTTTCTCTAAGAGCTCTTCTAACTGAATCTTGATCTCGCTGAGCTCATGTCTGGTCAACTGTAAGGTGCCCTAGATATAGGCTCGGCTCCTGGCATAAGGTCTATATGAAAATCAACTTCCCTATGTGGCGTCATACCAGGTAGCTCAAAAGGAAATACATCTGCAAACTCCTAAAAGATAGGATAATCCTCAAGCGAAGGCTCCCCCTTTGAATCCTCCTCTCTATCACTAATGGTGATGGTGAATAACTGATATCCCTTCTACACACACTACCTAAGGTACATAGTAGAAATCATGCAGAGAGATACGGGTCTTTGTACCCCAAATATCACCATAGGAGTACCATGATCATCAACGTACTCAAACATCTTATGTTGACAATCCATCTTGGTGTTGTGGGCATATAGCCAATCCATGCCAAGGACTACATCATAAGAACCTAGAGTGGTAATGTAGAGATCAGACATCATGACTAAGTCTCTAATATGAATCTAGAAACTTCAGAGTAAGGAATTGATAGACACCCTAGCTCCTGAGGCTAACTCAACCTCCCAACCAACATCTTGTCTAACTGCCACCAGCCCACAACACTCCACTACATATGGAGATATAAAGGAGTCTTTGGCTCCTGAATCAAACAAGATAGAAATGTTAATACCCTAAATCATACATGTGGCCTCTATGATTATGGCCTAATGCTCATCTTGGCAGTTATCAACCGCTACAAATACTCTATGGGACCTACCCATATCTCCAACTTTAGGCTCTACGGTAGCCCCTCTCTGACCACCAACTAACTGTCCCTGTGAGTACTCTCTCTCTATATGACCCATACCACCATAGGTGTAACATGGCCCTCATGTCTAAATCTACACTCCCTATGTCCTAGGTTGTTGTGACCCTCTGATCCTAATGGAACCAATGTATCTACCCCTAGAGAACTATTGAGTCCTAACTGACTGTGCTTGAGGGGTCTGTGTCCTTTGATCCTATTTAGGGCCCTAAGATTGCCACTGTTTGGGCTTAGAGCCCTGATAACCCTGTGAAGGCCTTTGTCTAGAATCCTGTTGAGATCCCTGCTGCTGAGACTATTGACTCTTAAAGGATCTTGTTGAATGATTTTGTTTCCCCTCCCAAGGGAGTCTCTACTATCTTGACTACTAGAATGAGGGGTTTTCATGCTGAGACCGATCCTGAGATTCTTGTCTAGTACAAATATCCTTAGCTACAAGTGTCATCTCAACTATCTCTTTGAATGTGGTAGGAAAGGCTAGATGTACTGTACCCTAAAGAGACATATTAAGTCCCTTAATGAAATGATGGATACATAGTTTCTTGTCCTTCATATAATCCACGTATGGAAAAAGCTTGAGAAACTAACTCTCATACTGCGTCACTATGAGACCTCTCTGCTAGAGATCGTGGAACTCCTCTATCTATCTCTATCTGAAATGCTTGGAGAGTTATCTCTCTCATAAATGAGCCATAAAAGACTCCCAAGCGAGTGTGTCAATATCCACTCCTCCAATGGACTCCTCCTACTACCACCAAGTAGAGGCTTTCTCCCATAGAAGATGGATTGCAAGTCATGCCTTTAGATTACTCTTGTAAGGGTGCAATCTAAAGCATCATTGTAAACTCTATAACCATGCCTCTGCTACTAACCCATCAATGGATCCAAAAAACAAGGGCGGCTAGAGTCATAATAACTCTCAAATCTCATCTCCAACATCTCTAGCGGGTCTCTCTCTGACTTGTATCTCATGTTTGGGTGGTACCTCTAACAAATGAACCAACTCACCCTCATGATCACTATGGCCCTCAATAAGCCTAGGTGGAGGACTCCTACTCCTCTCTCTTCCAACTACTCTATCACCTCATGGGATCTGTGCTTCCCTTCTGGGAATCTACTACTCTAGCTATGGGACTATGGGTGGTAGTCTTTGCTAAATCACCCCAATCAGATTTTGGAGGACATCTAGGATATCCTAGTTAGGGTTCTAAGGTGGTGGAGGTGGTCCACCCCCTTGTTCTGCACCAACACGTACAGTTCTATGACCCCTACCTTATCAGCCAGCTCGTGTGGCGATAGGCATCCTACACAACAATTTAAGTTTAGATGAGTTGAAACATAATGGGTTTAGGATCCAATGTTGAAACTTGGCTCTAATACCAAATTTCATGCCCAAAATATAACACACAAATACGCAACAAATTTTTTTTTTGAGCTAGTTGTTTTGAGGTTCAAGGGTTAAGTCGACAATGGTTAAGCCAACCATAATATAGGTTTTTGTTATATGTAACGTTAACCCCTAGTTACCTATTGAGGTAGTGAGGTGTGAAGGGAGTTATGGAATAATCTCGGAACAAGGTTTAAATGAAGGTTAGTAACTAAATCAGGTAATATATCAGGTATTCATACTATTAGTTATGTTTCCTCAAATCCCAAAATCCATTAGGACATATCCATCGATCATAATATTACTATTACCGAGGTGTACAACTAAAGAATGTTTAAGTCCTAATTACTAGATTCATTGGATAAACTCTCCATTAACCCTGTTGATTAACAACCCTTAATCCATTTTAAGAAACTTTATCTTAATTTTATTGGCCACATGTGTATTTAGTTATCTAAATGCTTTACAAAAGTTTGTGCAAAGGTTTAGATATACGGATCTAAATTTATAATTACTCTTAGGTGGTGTTTGCTAGGTTTCATTTGGGATTTCAAAAATAACATCAAGACACTATTAGGCCTAGCAAGGTTATCTTCTATAGGAGGAGTAAAACATATAAATAGACAAATTTTATACGTTAGTTATTTTAAATTTACTTGATCAAGTAAAAAATTTCCAATAAAATAAATTAAATTAAGTATACTTGGTAAACTAAATTAACTAGACTATCTAAATTAAATGTGCAAATTACACGAAAATAAGTATACTAACCAAATTAAGTATACTAAATATATTAACTTAAATAAACTATCTAATTAAATATGCTAATTTAAATACTAACAAATTTACTATTAAGCATTAACTAAATATCATATTTTTTATAATAATAATAATAATTCCATTTAATAACAAAATTAAATTAAACAATAAATAATTAAAATAATAATATTTAATTAATACCTTTAAATAACATTAAATAATAACAAATTAAAATTAAAAAAAAATAAGTTTAACATCACTAAAGTGATGGGGCAGAGCTCGCACACTGTCATGGCAGGGCCGGTACCCTGCGGTGGTAGTGGTACCACCTGCCACGACATGTGTACTACATATCATGGAAGGTCGGTACCCTACCGTAGTAGGGAGGCCTATCACGATAGGTCTGCAGGCCTGCAGGGGTATGGGGACCACGTCGCCCTCTGCCTGCCCCCCCCGCCAAATCAGCTTTATTTTTTTTTTAAAAGAACATTTCCTTTTCAAAGGCATACGGTAAACTATTTTTTTTTTAGTTTCTTTGTTATATATATATATATATATATATATATATATATATATATATATATATATATATATATATATATATATATATATATATATATATTTTTGAAAAGGCCTTTAAGAGGTCCTTTTTGGGGGTGGCGACCCTGGTGGGTCCCACCCTCAAATTTGCACTTGTAAGAGGGTAATCACATCCCTTTTTTTTTCTTAGTTTATTACACTTAGTATTATATTATTTTTACCTTCATTTTTTCTTGCAAGTGGGTGAGGGAAAGTAATTTTTTAATGACTATGGTAAAGGAAAATGTATGGGAATTTTTCCCATACATTTTCTAGAGACCTGTAGGTCTCTTTTTCGTGAAATAAGAGAGTCTCATACTTAGTTTATTTTTGTTTCTCAATTGTTTTCTTTCTTCTCCTTTGTTGAACTTTTTTTTTTCTTTCTCTACACATAGTTTATTACCTGTTTGTCTCATTTTTCTAAAGGTAATAGAATTAAATCTATTTATTGATTGAATTTACTAAAACACTAATTTATAAAAGAAATGAACAAATGATCAAAGATAAACTTGTCTAACATTTACATAACTAAGTTATCCATTTCCTTTTCAGTCTATTATTTTCAACAAAAATACTACCACTAAAATATCAAGAAAAAATACTTGGATTGGGAGAGAGAGAGTGTGTGTGTGTGTTTAAATAAATCCTTTCATATCTATTAAAATTTTCATTCAAATGAAATCATTACAATGAAACTATTACCATAATTTCCCTATGCATGCAAATTTAGCTGAAAATCATCCCCAAGCCTCTGTTTTCATCTTGTCTACCATCCCTTAAATTTTCATGGATTTCTCTCCTGTTCTCTGGCCTCTGCAAATTTGTTATCTCCCTGGTCTACAATTGAAAAGTTTGAAAAAGTAGTCGTTATATCCAAAAAGTTCCAAAAAGTCCTAAAAACCCTAAGCCTTGTTATATTTTCATGTTACTTTATTCCGGTCACTTAAGTCATCCAATTTTCACGTGCCTTTATAAACCCTTTAGTCACCAAGCCTCTGATTCCTGGCGGTTAACTCCTTAACACTCAGTGATTCTGCGAGCGATTATCATTTAAGTTGGTGGTCTTGGTTCAGTGGCTAGGTCAAGATTCTTAATCTGGCAGTTGTCGCATGATCTAATAGGGTTGGAAGATTCCTTGAGATCTTGCGATGATCATCGATTTCTTCTACCTATAGAGCCCAATGTGTCAGTGGAGCCAGTGCCACCTCACTTTATTTGGTAGCTCCTAATTCATCGGTGGTCTAGTGATTCGATAGGATGTCAGTGGGGCCATTTTCTTTGGTAGGTTAAGTTCTGCCTTAATCATGTGGTCGTCATTATTCTAGAGGTTCAAGATGCATGTATTTTATCATGGCAGTATAGCGACAGCCGTGGATCTTGCTTTATCACCTGGCTTCTGTCAGTGGGTCCTGTGTCAGAGACAGATGCAATGTGGATCCATTTTGGTAGCTTGTGATTAGCTAAGGTTGAGTACAGGTGGAGGTCCATTAGTGGGACTGGCCCCTTTCAGCATTCTGAGGCTCTGACATTTGCAGAGGATCAACGACCGGTGTATCTTCGCAAGGGTTTGTGTCAGGGCTCATGATCTTACGACAACTGTTGATCTTGGTTTTTGTCAGAGCTTCCTTTAATAGGTCCTTATAGGCTGACATGCTTGATTTTGATTAGTCTACGTGGTGATGATTGGATTTTTCATGGGTCCGTTGTTAGAGGGGTCCCAGTCTATAAGGATCTAATGGCTAGCGTAAAAGTGTAAAGAATATTCTAGGGCTATGAGATCATGCACTCGCTATTAGATCAGTATCTCAAGTAGTGGGTCCGATGTCATAAATTTTCTACATGTATCCAAAATGGTGCAGTTTGATTGGTTGTTTGATATGTAATGTGGCTGATGTGAATGGGCCCATGGGGTCAAGGCTTCCTAAAGAAGGTAAAATATGATCAGATCTCATGGCTGTCATTATTCTAGAGATCCAAAGTACTCAACCGTTATGATGGTAGTATAGCGATAGCCATCCGATGGTGTTCTCAGGAACGTGGGTCTAGTGACTTGTTAGAGATGCTGATTTGCTCATTTTTTATTGGTTGTTGATTACCATGATGGTGGTTGACTTGTCAGAAAGAGTTTTTAAAACTATTTTAAAAGGTGCATCATGGCCGTTCATCTACCAGGAAGGTTTCGCATCGATGGTCATGTTTTAAAATATATCTACTAGCCATTAATACTCAAATTTGAATATCTCTACGAGGGTTTTTCTAGGATTTTTGCATTCTTTCAGTCATGCATGACATCAATTAGCTTAGGAGTTTAATTTTTAGGATGGTTATGGTTGAGAGGGTGATGGAGGTGACTGTTGGTAAGCATTGCAGGGTACTGTGTCGTGTTCCCGTGCCAAGAAGTGATGAAAAGAGTTGGCACCACCTTTGCAAGTAGTACCTCTTACAGGGAAATAACATTAGATTTGAAGCCTCCATGGGTTACTGTATTTGTAGGTGGGTAGATAGGTTAATCTTGTTATGTCTGCAGGAGGGCTCAGTACAGGATCAACACGCAAAGAAAAAGATTTGTATCTGATGGCTGGTGTTCTTAGAGATTTTCATGATGGCTTATCAGTACCTTTAGGGTTTGATATTATTGTGGATATGTAACCATAGTTAGGTTAGTTTTGACTCCTACCTGCATGCAGTTGAGATGTATATATTTTATTTTTGGAGCCTTAGTGCTCAGAGAGTTGGACAATTTGTAGAAGAAATTCACCTTTTCTTAAGGGTCATCTGTGGCATTTTTTCTGCCCTCTAGCTTATAAAGTTGTATTTCTCCCATTGATGATTTAAATATTGCAGAGGTATTTTTTGTGACAATCCTTCATGTCCCTATGCTTCCTTGTTTAAATTATCTCTTATTGGATTAAGGTATATGATGCTTTTCAGTGATATCTTGGGGTTCTTGATCCCTCTTACTTTCTGCAATTTTGTGTGTTACCATGTTTGATCTAATTTAGATGTTCTTGTGGGTATACTTTAACCCCCTAATAGTCTTGTCTCAATCCTACACTAAGTTGTGGAAGTGAATGTCTACTTGTAGGTCATAAGTTGTGTCTTATTCTTAGGCCCTCTTATGAAATACTTATGCAAGCCTATTTAGTAAGTTGTGATCTATTAGACCTAAGCCATCCATTGGTTTCATTCCTCTATACTGAAATCCAAACCCTAGTTTTGGTGCATCACCTAGTAGGTAGTTTGCTTTCAAGTCATTTCCCTTACAAGCATTCCTTCCATCCCTTTCCCTCAAAAGTTTTACTTTCATGTCTAAAAGAAAATTAGGGTGATTATCCAAGAGGAACCAGCCTAGAACCTAGAGGTCTCATCTCAATTAGCAAAGGTCCCACAACTTAGAGATGATTCCCATGTTATACTAAGTTATCAAGACCATGAGAGCTTGAGATAAAGGTGCAAACTTAGTGTATAACAATTCTAGCACGCTCAGTGGGACTACAAAAGATCAAGTTCATGTTCAAGTTATGTTATCTCTGATATACAGATTACATAGCATAGGCTTTTAGAAGTCATCCTATCAAGTATATCTAGTGACTCCACTAATTTCAAAGATCCAGGCTACCTTGTTCAAAGTTTTATGAGAAAGATTGAGACTAGAAGCTCAAAGCCTACCCAATTTTCAGAGTTTCCCTCAAAGAGAAGTCATAAAGGCAGGTCAACTCAAAGGAAATCCCTTGCAAGAAGAGATCAATCAACACCTCCTGATACATCAAAAAGGAGACCTTTTCCCTTTCATTCCAGAAGAAGAGGGAGATCTCTAACTAGAGATCTAGAAGAAGATTCCAATCAAGTAGCAAATACATCTCATATAGTTGTCAATCTCCAGATTCCAACTCCTACAATGGCTAGACCATTTGCATTTGCACCCTTTAATCATGGCAGTCCTTTGGCCTTTGCTCAACATCATGATGTGCCCTTGGTGGCACTTAAGATTATACCTAATTTCACAGGTGAAGGGCAGACAACTGCTTTTGAGCACATAAGAGATGTGACCACCATCTATAGCATACACAATATCACTCAAGAATATGTGGCCACAAAGTTATTAGCAGCCTCTCTAAAAGGTAAGGCTCTAGAATGGTTTAGAACTCTAACTGTTGGTTCTATTACTTCTTGGGATGAGTTAGGGGATGCATTAAGTAAATATTTTGATAATAAATCAGATAACTTATCTCTAGTTGAGCAGTTAACAACTATTAAGAGAGACCCTCAAGAGTAGATGACAAATTATAATAGTAGATTCCTTAAAACATGGAATAGAATCCCAGTCTCTGTGAGACCATCGGCTGACCATGATTTCCTTTACTATTTACAAAGTCTAAATGGTCAAATTTTTGTCATGATCCAATCTATGGGTGGTACTTCCTTACCTCAAGCCTTTGACATAGTTTTCAAGGCTAAAAATTATTTGATTCAAGTAGGCATGATTGCTAGAAGGCCTCCAATGCCCATTTTTCCTAGCCTTCAACCCATTGCACCTACCCAAGTACCCCCATTTACCCCTATTCCCACTATTTTAGCACCCCAAGCTAGTAATAGTGGTCAAGAGCTGAGGACTGGTTCCTCTCAAGAGCTGCAAGAGATAAAGAATAGTCAGCAAAGCAGTCAGCAAGAAATGACCAACTTGTTGCAGACCTTGACTAAAGAGGTCACAAATTTGAAGAAGCAAGGCCAAGGAATCAGACCACCATTTTAGTCACAAGGCCAAGGTCCTAGTCAACAATATCAAAATCAAGGATAGCCTTATCAGAAAAATAGGCCATCATACCAAGGAGGCTATCAAGGACAAAGACAAAGTTTTAATCAGAGACCATTCCAACCATATAACCCTGCACCTCTAAACTCTGCAAACCTAGTGAGGGATGTGGTTCCTAGTCAAAATAATGTGGCTATGGATAATGAATGGTGTTTTCCTTGTAATCAACCTCATAATCAGGCTACATGTTCAAATGGATGGATGAACTAGGCTCTAATGGTTCAAAATGCCTCACAAGCTCAATCAGAGGTTTCATCTAGTGGATCAGTTCCTCAACAAGAATCACAAGAGAATGAGACTGCCCTTTTCAATTGGGAGCAACCAGAATTCAATGGATTCAATGATGAAGCTTCTTTTTTTTCCTTTACAAGAGCAAAGAGAAGAGCTCAGGACATGGAGAGACTAGATTCTAATGCCAAAGCCACTACATCTGCAGAGCCACTACAACAAGCTAATCCCATCACATCTAAGGAGGCTCCTACCATCACAAGCAAAGAAGGCCAACATTTCAAAGAGGTAGAGCCCATCATTATGAAGACACAACAAAGAGTACACACTATGACACCTTTTAATATTATAGACTAGATGAAGAAGGTGAATGTCACCATGTCCATGTGGGACTCTTTGGCTCTTCCAAGACAACCTAAAATTTTGAAGAAGGCTATGATAGAAGTAACAACTCCTCAACCTACAAAAGAAGCTGCAAGGCTAGTGTTGGTTTTAACACTGATCAAGGAAAGGAGGCTCCAAGTAGCAACCCCAATGCCAATGCCAGACAAGGTAGGAATTCAAAGCCACCTCCCTTTTATGTATCTTTAATCATTGGAAAATCTTTAGTACATAATTGTGTGGTAGATAGTGGAGCTACTAGCATTGTAATGCTCAAGAAAGTAGCTGACCAATTAGGACTAAAATATGAGCCCTTCCAAAAGAAGGTTACCCAACTTGATGGATCCTTAGTTAATACTATAGGTGTGGCCAAGGATACCAATCTAATCCTACATGCTAGTCCAAATTTCTCAATCCTCCTTGATATATTTATCATAGATCTCCCTGCATTATTTTCTATATGCCTTTCAAGGGATTTTATAGCCAAGATAGGAGGTTACCTATCTTCTGATTGGTCTCACATGTTACTTCATACAAGGTATGGGACCAAGGTCACCATTAAGTCAGAACCATTAGCAACACACCATATAGAACCATATGTATCCAACACCATCAACGTAAACTGCCCTATATTTGAGAGCAGCGACTTCCAAACCATTAATGAAGAAAGCACAAAGATATAAAGTATCCCTAATATTTTTCTAGATGAAAGAGCTTCAGAGGTCCAAGAAAATCCTATTTGGGATTTTGGTTTGGGAAGTTATTTGATACAAGAGAGTGGAGTCATAGAGCCAAACCTTCTCAAAGAGGATACTGATTCAGAGGATCAGAGCAGTCAGGTTTGGGAACTATTTTTTGATGGAGCTAGAAGTAGACATGGTTCTGGTGGTGGTGCTATGCTAGTGTCCTGAAGTGGAGAAGGTATTATACTACCTTTAGATTTAGTTTCTCCTGCACTAGCAATACTGCAGAGTATGAAAGCCTAGTCAATGGACTAGAATGGGCTAGAAAAAGAGGGCTTAGGGCCTTAAAATTTTATGGTGACAGCGAGTTAGTTGTCAGCCAAGTAAGAGGGATAAGTGCAACCAAAAATGACACTATGAAAGCATACAAACATAGAGTTTTGGATGCAATTGAAGATTTCCATGCTTTTAATATTGTTGCTATCCCTAGAAAGTTAAATCAAAATGCAGATATGTTAGCTACTGTTGGATCTTAGTATGACATTCCAAATAGTGTTTCAAGAGAAATAGATCAAAAACATATTAAAGTGATTTTCATACCCTCTATTCCTAATAATGATGTCAATTGGTAGGTGTTTGACAATGATAAACAAATTCTGCAATTCTTGTTTGAAGAGGATGTTTTTTCAAGGCATAATCAAGATAGGTTATCAGAAAACTATGGTGATCAAGTGATACAACTCAAGTCCAATAAGATTCCTAGAGGTAATGTTACATTGGAGGTTGTCTTCAAAAAGGATGATGAAGTCAAGAAAAGAAAAGATGATCTGGTAGTCCAACAAGAAAATTGTGTTGAATTAGAGTTGGAACCAGGTAAGAGCCTACAATTTGGAAAGGTAGACACTAAATTGGAGATGCAAGCTTACACTCAGTTATTCAAAAAATTCAATGATGTTTTTTCATGGCAATATGAGGATCTCAAAGGTTTTGATCTTGCCCTTTCTTAGCACACTATTGAGTTAGAACCAAAAGCTAAACCAGTGAGGCAAAAGCAAAGGCCTGTTAATCCTAAGCTTGAGCCACTTATGTATAAAGAAGTGCTCAAATTGATAGAGAGTGGTATCATCTACCCCATTAAGCATACTAGTTGGGTTTCCAACCTTATTCCTGTCAGGAAGAAGAATGGGGAGCTGAGGTTATGTGTTGACTTCAGGGATCTTAATAGGGCCTCATTAAAAGACCGCCATCCACTACCCTCTATGGAACAAATCTTACAATGTGTCTGTGGATCTAAGAGATTTTCATTATTGGATGGCTATTTAGGATACAATCAAATCTTAGTAAATGAAGAGGATCAATATAAGACTACATTTACAACCAATTGGGGAACCATGGGTTATCAAAAGATGACCTTTGGTTTGTCAAATGCAGGTGCTACATTTGAAAAGGCAATGGATATGGCCTTTAAAAACATAATGTACAAGTTTGTGTTGGTCTACTTAGATGACACAACTATCTATTCAAAACATGTAGTAGACCATATCAAACATTTGAGGAAGATTTTTGAAAGGTGTAGAGAGTTTGGGATATCTCTTAATCCCAAGAAATGTATGTTTGCAGTTCATGAAGGAAAACTATTGGGATATGTAGTATCCAAAGAAGGAATTATAGTGGATCCTAAGAGAATTGTAGCTATCCTAGAGCTACCCCTACCACATCATAAGAAATGTCTCCAATCTTTCATAGGAAAGATTAACTTTGTTAGGAGGTTCTTGCCTAACATTGCAGATTTACTCAAGCCTTTGATAGCCATGTTAAAGAAGAGTTCAACTTTCAGTTGGAGCAAAGAAGGGAAGGACAATTTCTAGGCCATTAAAGAGGCCCTAACAGAAGCTCCTACCCTCTTAAACCCAAATTTCAATAAGGATTTCATCCTTTATGCTTATGGAGGTCATGATACCATATCTACAATGTTGACTCAAGAAAATTCATATGAAATGTGAGCAGCCCATTGCTTTCTTTAGTAAAGGTTTAGAAGAATATTAATAGGGATACTCTTTTGTAGAGAAACATGTACTTTCTATGGTGAAGAGCCTTAAAAAGTTTATATATTTGTTGAATCATAGCAAGGTACATTTAAAAGTTACTCATCCAAGTGTCAAAGAGTTTTTGCTTTCCAAGGACCTAAATGAGAAAAGAGCTGGTTGGATCACCAAGGTGATGGAATATGACATTGATAGTCAAATTACCAAGCTGGTTAGAGGAAGAGGTCTTTGTGAACATTTGGTAGAAGATCAAAGTTCAAAAAAATTAGAGCAAATAGGTGCATCTTTGGTGGTGCATTCTACAGAAGAACAAGATAAGGCAACAAGCTGGTTGCCTAATATGATCAATTATTTAAAGATAGGACAATGTCCTGCAGGTTTGGATTCAGCCAAAAGAAGGTATTATAGGTTATAATCTGTTCCTTTTGTGCTGATAAATGAGGTTCTTTTCAGAAAGGATCACAATGGTGTCCTTTTGAGATGCATTAATTCAGAAAAGATAGCTGATGTCCTATTTGAATTTCATGATGGACCTTCTGGAGGTCACTTTTTTCCTAGGACTACTGCTTTTAAGATCATGAGGGCTAGATACTATTGGCCATCTATCTTTAAGGATAGTCATGATTATGTGATAAAATGCATCAAGTGTGCCATGTTTGAAAGAAAAGAAAGGCTTGCATCCTTCCCCCTACAACCAATCAGAATAGAGAAACCTTTCATGAAGTGGGGTATAGACTTCATTGGTATGATCAATCCCCCATCTAGTGCAGGCCATAAATGGATAATTAATGCAACAGATTATTTCACTAGATGGACAGAAGCAATTGAATTGAAGGAAGCCAATGAGAGTGTTGTCCTAAGCTTTTATGATGATTTGATTCATAGGTTTGGCACTCCTGATTCCATCATCTCAAATAATGCCTTAGCATTCACAGGCCTCAAAGTCTCAGAGTGGGCAGTCAAGAATGGCATCTATCTGAATACCAGTTAAAATTATTACCCTGAATGAAATGGCTTGGTAGAATCCAAAAATAAGAACTTGATTAGGATAATCAAGAAGACCCTGCAACCTAATCAAAGAGATTGGCATACTAAGTTGAGGTCTGCATTTTGGTTAGACAGAATTACCCCAAAAGAAAATCATTGGTAATTCTCCTTATGTGCTAGTATATGGTAAGGAGGTTAAGTTGTCCATTTAAACTGAATTACTAGCTCTAGACTTAGCTACTCAATATGCCATGTTTGATGAAGAGGATCCCTTACAAATCAGATATGCTCAATTGATGGAATTGGAAGAACTCAGAGATAAAAACATGAAGGATATGGAATTCCATCAGATTCAGACAAAGAAGAGCTTTGATAAAAGGGCCAAAATAAAAAATTTCAAGATTGGGGATATAGTCCTCAAATGGGATGAATTCAGATCCAGACCTGGCAGGCACACAAAATTTGACTCTTTTTGGGGTGGACCATTTGTTATCATAGAGTCCAGGCGCTCCAATGCTTTTCAACTATCAAATGTGGAAGGAGTTCCCCTACCTATCTTTGTAAATGGTTTCCACTTGAAGCCTTGTTTTGAGGTTAACCCCTCTTTGTAAATTTTGTAAAAGTTCCCTTGTTTTCCTTTCCTTGCTTTCTAGTTTAGTTCCCTATTTTCCATGAAGTGCTCTGAGCACAGTTCTAGTTCTACCTCTCTGAGAGAATTTTGAATTTTTTATGACCCCATGCCCAATGGATTGTCAAGGTCACTGGTTTCCTATGTCTAGCAGGATGACATCCAGTAGAAATCACCAAAATGTTACCATAATTTCCCTGTGCATGCAAATTTGACTGAAAATCATCGCCAGGTCTCTATTTTCATCTTGTCTACCATCCCTAAAATTTTCATGGATTTATCTCCTATTCTTTGGCCTCTACAAATTTGTTATCTCCCTGGTCTGTAGTTGAAAAGTTTGAAAAAGTAGTCGTTATATCCAAAAAATTCCAAAAGGCCCTAAAAACCCTAAGCCTTGTTATATTTTCACGTTACTTTATTCCGGTCACTTAAGTCATCCAATTTGCATGTGCCTTGATAAACCCTTTAGCCGCCAAGTCTCTAATTCCTAGCGGTTAACTCCTTAACACTCAGTGATTCCGTGAGTGGTTACCATTTAAGTTGGCGGTCTTGGTTTAGTGGCTAGGTCAAGATTCTTAATCTGACGTTTGTCGTATGATCTCATAGGGTCAAAAGATTCCTTGAGATGTTGCGACAATCATCGATTTATTTTGCCTGCAAAGTCCAATGTGTCAGTGGGACCGGTGCCACCTCACCTTATTTGGCAGCTCTTGATTTGTCAGTGGTCTAGTGATTCAGCAGGATGTTAGTGTGGCCATTTTCTTTGGTGGGTTAAGTTCTGCCTTAATCATGTGGTCATCATTATTCTGGAGGTTCAAGATGCACATGTTTTATCATGGCAGTATAGCGACAGCCGTGGATCTTGCTTTATCGCCTGGCTTCTATCAGTGGGTCCTGTGTCAGAGAAAGATGCAACATGGATCCATTTTGGTGGCTTGTGATTGGCTGAGGTTGAGTAGAGGTGGAGGTCCATCAGTGGGACTGGCCCCTTTTGACATTCTAAGGCTCTAACATCTGGAGAGGATCGACAACCGGCATATCTTCACAAGGGTTTGTGTTAGGGCTCGCAATCTTATGACAACCACCGATCTTAGTTTATGTCAGAGCTTCCTTTGATAGGTCCTTATAGGCTGACATGCTTGATTTTGATTGGTCCACATGGTGATGACTGGATTTGTCATGGGTCCATTGTCAGAGGGGTCTCAGTCTATAAGGATCTAATGGCTAGCGTAAAAGTGTAAAGAATATTTTGGGGCTATGAGATCATGCACCCACCATTAGATCAGTATCTCAAGTAGTGGGTTCAATGTCAGAAAGTTTCTACATGTATCTAAAATGGCACAGTTTGATTGGTTGTTTGATATGCAACATGGCTGATGTCAGTGGGCCCGTGGGGTCAAGGCTTTTTAAAGAAGGTAAAATGCGATCAGATCTCATGGCTGTCATTATTCTGGAGATCCAAAGTACTTGACCATTATGATGGTAGTCATGCATGACGTTAGTTAGGTCAGGAGTTTAATTTTTAGGATGGTTATGGTTGAGAGGGTGATAGAGGTGACCATTGGTCGGTGTTGCAGGGTACTGTCCTGTGTTCCCACACCAAGAAGTGATGAAAAGAGTTGGTGCCCCCTTTGCAAGTAGTACCTCTTCCAGGGAAATAAGATCAGATTTGAAGCCTTCATGGCTTAGTGGATTTTCAGGTGGGTAGATAGGTCAAGATTGTTGTGTCTGCAGGAGGGCTCAGTACAGGATCAACATGCAAAGAGAAAGATTTGTATTTGATGGCCGGTGTTCTTAGATATTTTCATGATGGGTTATCAGTACCTTTAGGGTTTGATATTATTGTGGATTTGTAACCCTAGTTAGGTTAGTTTTGACTCCTGCCTGCATGCAATTGAGATGTATATATTGTATTTTTGGAGCCTTAGTGCTCAGAGAGTTGGACAATTTGTAGAAGAAATTCACCTTTTCTTAAGGGTCATCTGTGGCATTTTTTCTGCCCTCTAGCTTATACAATTATATTTCTCCCATTAATGATTTAAATATTGCAGAGGTATTTTTGTGACAATCCTTCATGTCCCTATGCTTCCTTGTTTAAATTATCTCTTATTGGATTAAGGTATATGATGTTTTTCAGTGATATCTTGGGGTTCCTGATCCCTCTTACTTTCTACAATTTTGTGTGTTACTGTGTTTGATCTGATTTAGATTTTCTTGTGGGTATACTTCAGCCCCCTAACAGTCTTGTCTCAATCCTACACTGAGTTGTGGAAGTGAATGTCTACTTGTAGGTCATAAGTTGTGTCTTATTCTTAGGCCCTCTTATGAAATACTTATGCAAGCCTATTTAGTAAGTTGTGATCTATTAGACCTAAGCCATCCATTGGTTTCATTCCTCTATACTGAGATCCAAACCCTAGTTTTGGTGCATCACCTAGTAGGTAGTTTGTTTTCAAATTATTTCCCTTACAAGCATTCCTTCCATCCCTTTCCCTCAAAAGTTTTATTTTTATGTCTAAAAGCAAATTAGGGTGATTAGCCAAGAGGAACCAGCCTAGAACTTGGAGGTCTCATCTTAGTTAGCAAAGGTCCCACAACCTAGAGATGATTCACATGTTATAATGAGTTATCAAGACCAAGAGAGCTTGAGACAAAGGCACAAACTTAGTGTATAACAAAAACTATAATGGATTACAATAACTCTTCTTCTTCATAGTTTTCAATCATGAACACATAACATATATCTTTGAATAAGAATACATTTCTTTTCAAGAACAAGAGTCTATTGCATAATGAAACAAGACATTTCTTCCACAACTCAAATACATAAGAATACATTACTACAATAGAAAGTATTGACGTGTTATCAAGATAACATCAACACAATACATTTCTTGGCTTCAAAATGACACCAAAGGCGAGCCCTTTCCAAGAGCTTTTCTCCCATTAACATAGCTTCATAACCTACAAATAAAAATAGGAAAACCATGGGGAGCTCACCTCCCATCCAAGGTCTCTAAGAGACCAACCGCGAGCTTGGAGAATCATTACTAAACATTTATATGCACCACACAATGCTCACAAACACATATATGAACAAAACAACATTTGACTCCCAACCAAGACTTCACAAATGGATTTCTATAATACATTGAGATAGGGTGAAGGTGGTCTTTTCCAAGGAGGAGAATGCCATACCAATACAAATTTCAAGCAAGGGTTTTCCATGCCTTTCCAAACTTATATTGACATTCCTTCCATATACAAAATTTGTCATTTCCATACTCAAATACAAGATTTACAACATGGCTTCATGGAGCCCATACCCCATGAAATTTTCCCCATTCTCCAAGAGAAGAGACTCTCACTACAATGGAGAGCCCAGCTAACCCCTTCACCCAAGGCCACTACTTCCCTTCTGAAGAAGGGTGCTCCCCTTAATACCACAAACACATAATAGAAACAGAGAAACAACAATAATTTTCTAGAACATAAAGTGGGCTTCTTATTATCTCCACAAATGTGGAATTACAAATTTCAGAATTACAATATGCAATGCCACATCGGCATTTTCCCTTACAATATTCTTTAGGAAAAAGCCTCGAATTATTACCTAGATCTACCCAGAACTATTGTGAATTGCCTAAGACAACACTACAACCTTCCTTATATAGGCAATTTTCTACCGCCTAGGAACATTCCAGAATTTTAGCCAATAAGGTCAACCAAACTTAGAATTATTTTATTTTACAATTTATTACATCAGAGTCAGCTCAAAACAACTTTTGAAACCCAAATTTTTTTTGAAGGAAAATTATTTTTTGCCATTTTAGGTGACCCAACTTCCGAAGACCATAAGTCATCACCCATTGACCTGATTGACTATTATGACCCCATTTTGGAAAGGGCATGAAGTTCTCTACAATGCTTGAATCAATCAAGCTTCACTCAACCAAAGTTTTGACCTAATTCGGGACCTCTAAATCCTTCAAAATTGAGTTCAAAGTTTTTGTACCCTGCTACCAATATCGAAAATTTTAAATATCTTCAAAACTAGACTTGATCTGGCAAGGAAACTTTACTAGCAGGTTGATATAACCAAAATGAACCTCCAGGGAAGAAAATAGACCATTCTGAGCATGAATGAAAAAATTACTAAAAATAGTAAATTTCCAAAAATAGAAGCTCTGCACAAGATAACACTTATTGAAAAGAAACTAGAAATATTTTTGGGTGATGCGAGATTGCTCTTACACCTAGGATGCTCCTACAACAGACACTCAGGGTAATTTGAGAAGTGACCCTCTCATGACTCAGGTGTGAAGAGGAAAATGAAGGTGGTCAACCTCCTCCCTTGTCAGCCATGATGAATCTTCAATAGGTCATCCTTTCCATTTGACCAGATATTCTTCATATGTCCTATTTCTTCTGCTTCTGCCAACACGACTATCCAGTATGTCTTCAATCTCCTTGGGAGCTGAAATAGTTGATGGAATACTCCACTGTGCTACTATGATCTCATCTTCAACACCTTCTTCGTGATACTCTGTCAAATCTGAAATGTTAAACACTGGTGAAATATTCAGCTTAGTAGGTAATTCTACCTCATAGGCATTTCCTGAATCATGCTTCTTCAGTATCTTACATGGCCCAAATTTTTTCATTTTCAACTTGTTATATGTACCAACTAGAAATCACTCCTTCCACAAATGAACCATGACTTCATCTCCAACATGAAATTCCTTATGTCTTCTTTTCTCATCTACCTTAGCCTTATACTACATTTAGCCTTATACTGTGTTTAGCCTTATACTGCGTATTCATCTTGGTAATATGCTTCCTCACCTACTCATGGATGTTCTTCAAGTGTTCTGCAAAATCCTCAGCTTCAGCACTACTTATCTCTCCTTTATCTATCTTCCTCAACTCTGAAGTATTTCTGAGACTACTTCCATATACAATCTAGAATGGTGATTTACCAGTGCTCCTATTGATAAAATTATTGTATGCAAATTATGCTTGTGGTAAAATCAAATCACATCCTACTGCCTTATCTCCAAGCAAACATCTCAACAAATTTTTCAAACTCCTATTCACCACCTTTGTTTATCCATCAATCTATGGATGATGTGATGAACTGAACTTCAAATCTATCTTTAATTTCTTCCACAATGTATGCCAAAAATATCCAACAAACTTAGTGTCCTGATCTGAAACTATACTCTTTGGCAAACCATGTAGTCTCACCACTTCTTTGAAAAAAAATTCTTCTACATGAACAACATCATTAGTCTTCTTGTAGGGAATAAAATATGCCATCTTTGAAAATCTATCAACTACCACAAAAATTTAATCATGTCCCCATTGTGTCCTCGACAAACCAAGAACAAAGTCCATACTGATATTGTTGCCCAAAATTTCCCTGTCATTCATTTTTAGCCACGGTTCCTATTTTCCGAAAGAAATGCTCAAGTGTCAAAACTCTTTGTGTTTTCTACCTTTTAATGTCGAGAGTCCAGTGTGTTTTCTGCTCAAGTGTCTAAAACCCAGTGTGTTTTCGACCTCCTCTCTGTAGGCTCAGGATGTTTCCACCTTTTGGCCTGAAAATTTGGTGTGTTTTCGACTTCTCAGCTCTGAAAATTTGGTGCGTTTTTGACCTTCACTCGAAAACCCTCTGTGTTTTTAGCACCGTCTGTGTTTTCACCCCTAAGCGCGCAACTCTGATCAGGCGGGTCCCAATGCTTAAGGCCATTCTAGTGCAATCAAGATCTGACGACTGTCACATGATTGCATGGGATCTCTTGATCCCATGAGATCACGCGACAACTGTTGATGTGGTATCTCCAATCGGCGATCAACCAGCGGTTATCGGGGTAGCATCACGTAGTTTGTCGAATGATCGCATGGGCTCTTCTGAGCCCATGCGACCATGTGACAAACCATCAGTGGTTGTGATGGTTCCTATGCTTGGGGTGCCGAGGTGTTGTTGTGGGTCCGTGCTGGGGTGCTGAGGTGTTTGCTGATGTGGCGGTCAGATCAAATGGGGAAGTGACACATGACAGTTCTGGGCTTAGGGTTTAGCAAGCTTTGCATGGTTGCGCAATTGGAGGTGGGCCCAGTTCTATGTTCAGTCAAGTAATCTTGCATTGAAAAGAGGAATATTCCTTCTATCTGGTGATTACGAGAAATCTCTTAGTCGGGTGATCTCCTGACAGAAGGAAATATGCCAAAAGTATTACGAGACTCAGTGACTGCCGTCAGATGAAGCAAAGATCAATGGGTTTTGCGTGGTCACTGGATGTGACCCAGGGTTAAGAAAGTTCAGGTGACTTGGCAACAAGAGGAATTTTGACCCAAGGTGGAGCCGAGGTTAGTTTTGCAGTGCGATCTTACGGGCCCCATTTGTCTTGCGCGAAAGAGCGATAGTGTTCAAAGGTTTGTCACATGATCACATGAAAGCTTTTCAGCTCATGAGATCATGTGACCACTGCCTTTTTTTCAAGCAGGTGTGGTCATGGGTCCGACCGTGTGGTCGGCTCCTTTTGGGCCATGTGGCAAGCTTGACAGGTGGCGGATTTTTCAAGCCTAAGGTGTCATTTTGTGGTGAAGAGCGATAGTTTTCAAACTTGTTTCATGATCACATGAAGGCCTTTCGGCTCATGCAATCATGCGACCATTTCTATTACAAGGGGGGTGTGTTTGCTTTGGCAGGTTTTCTTCTATAGAGACATTTGCAAGTGCGGGCAGGTAAAAATTTATGATATTTTCAAGGGCGGTTGCAGTCAAAGAATTGGCAGAGATCTTTTGGGTAGCTGTTTGTGGTCCTTTCCAGTATCGGATCAGATTTTGCACATTCATGGTAGTATGGGCTTGCAGGGAGGTTGTTGAATCCTAGTCTTTTGTCTGTAGGCATGATCAATTTAGGGATGGGCATGCAGGAAAGATATCTGATATGTTGTGATATTTTCCAGAGAAAGCATTTATGATTAGAAGTGATGGCTTTAGGGTTGAATTATTAAATTGTAAATCTGGTAACCCCGGTTAGTTTTTGAGACTCCTTCCTGCGTGTAGTTGAGTGATGTATATATTGTTTTTTAGAGCCTGTAGTGCTCAGAATTCACATTTTGTAAAAAGAAAGTCATTTTTCTGGGAAAATCATCTATAGCATTTCTTCCTGCTCTCGATTTTTCCACATCCTCTAAGTTTTCATTGATAATACAAATATTGCAAAGCATTCTGTGACATTTTTCTTGTCCTCATGCCTTCCTTGTTTGGCTTGTCTCTTATTGGATTGAATTTTATGCATGTTTTCAATGGAAATTAGGGTTCTTGGTCCCCCTCACTTTCTATGATTTATGTGTTACTGTGTTTGATCTAATTTAGATGTTTTGTGGGTATACTACAACCCCTAGCAGTCTTGTCTCATTCCTACACCTAGTTGCAGAGGAGGATGTTTGTTTGCAGGTCATAGGTTAAGTCTTCTATTCAAGCCTTCCTATGAAATACTTATGTAAGCCTATCTAGTGAGTGGTGACCTATTAGACCTGATTCCTCCATTGGCCTCATTCCTCTATACTGAGATCCAAACCCTAGTTTTGGTGCATCACCTAGTAGGTAGATTTTCTTTCTGTTATTTCCCTTTCCATGCACTCCTTCTATCCCTTTCCCTTCAAAGTTTACTTTCTTGTTAAGAGCAAATCAGGGTGATTATCCAAGAGGAACCAGCCTAGAATCTAGAGGTCTCATCTTGGTTAGCAAAAGGTCCCACAACTTTGAGATGATTCCCATGTTATACTGGATTATCAAGACTATGAGAGCTTGAGATCAGAGGTGCAAATTCAGTGTATAATAGATATCTCCCAAAGTTTCTCTAGTACAGGTAATGGCTAATACAAGCCTACATTTTGCTTCACTCATTTCTCCATCTGACATACTCTGTAGCCTTGTACAAACTTCTTGACATCTTGCTACAACTGTGGCCAATAATAATTGTCACTAACCAAAGAAAGGGTTTTATCTCGATCAAAATGTCCAACCAATCCTCCACTATGCTTCTCCTTGATAAAATTCTCTCTCATAGAACTTCATGGAATGCACAATTGACTCCCTCTGAATAGCATATCATCTTGAATGATGAAATCCAACCACTTTGTTCTCTCTAGAGTAATAGGTTCTTTACAAGCTTTCCAAGCTTCTCCAAAATCAAGATCCCCTAGATACAAATTCTTGAGTTCCTTAAACCCAACCACCTCAATCTGCATCTTTTCCAACAATAGTTTCCTTTTGCTAAGAGCATCTGCAACCCTATTAGACTTTCCACTCTTGTGTTTCAAAGAAAAAGTGTAACTCTACAAAAACTCAACCCATTTTAAATGCTTTTGATTCAACTTTTCTTGACTATTCAAATATTGCAAAGCTTGATGATCAGTATACGAAAAAAAATCCTTAGGAAGCAGATAGTTTCTCCACTTCTTTAATGCTTGAACTTTTTGGAGGTCAAAGGTTTAGTTTATCTTTTGACTCAATATTTTAAAAAATTTGTCTGTGTTGGAATTATTCCTTTGAAAATCATTAAAGATGCTTGGTTTGAGGTGCGTGGAAACTATGGCCTATTGTTTTTCATGATGAATAATTGGGGTAGGGTGTTCATTTTATTTCATTTGACATGTGTAGTGGGTTTGAGCTTTCCTTTTTCAGTTCTGGCATGTTTTAGGGAATAGGCTTTTGGAGGTGTTCTCAGAATTATGCATTATGTTTGTCCAGAATTATATAAAGTAGCCCACTTTGGAGGTCTGTATCTTTTTCCTAGTGATTTTTCATAGCATGCCAGTTGTTGCATCATACTCTGGGAATGAGAGTGAGTCATCATGCCAATTTTTAGCTCCCCATGTGCCCATTTAGCCACTTTCCCAGGCCAATTCCAAATCAGATTTCTGCATTTTTACTATCTTTAAATTCAAAAAAGTTGTAAAGAGCTGACTTTGCAGATTAATCCCAATTGATCAGTTGATTATCAAAGCTGGTTAATTGAAGGTTCATAATTCATATATGAAAATAAGTCAGGTTCCAAAGTTTCAAACTTTGATGGTCATTCTTGAGGGGTTTGCGAATTCAAAATCAAAGACAGATTGTGCAGATTAATAGTGCTGAAGAAAATGAAGTTTACAGAATGGTCACTTTCATAGAGTAATAAATTTTTGTCTAAAATTTTTTCTCAAGAGCTGATCATGGTTTCATTCTCATGGAATATAAGTGTACTACTTGATTCGATGGTGAGGTCTCAGAGCTTGTCTTGGTAATCTTGCAATGGCCTATCTGGATGAAGTTTATGTTGTTTCAACATTTTGCACTTGCACTATTTTTCTGAATTGTTAAGTTTGATTATTTTCATCTTGCACCTGAGGATGAATCTAGAAAATCCATTTTGCATGCATATTCAATGATCCTGAATGAGTCATTCTACCGAGCGATAGAGCTTCAAGTGGTGATATGATGACTTTCCAAGTGGTACCTTTGGCAGGGTTTGCACAAGTTTGAATTCAGATAGTTGCAGAATATAATGAAATTGTTTACTTTGAGTGGTATTATCTTTTTGCCCTAATATTTTCAAGCCAATCAAGTTGGAGACTATGTTCAGACACTGGAAATGAGAGGGTTTTCCAATTCCCATGCTTGCAAAGTACATTATTTAGATAGTTTTTAAAACTCATTCTGGAAACTAGTTGTTGTTATATGGTTAGTTTACAGAAGTGTTATGATTGGATAGAAATGTTCATTGGTCAATATCTCATTATGAAGGGCATATCTCAAAAAGTTTGAATCCAGTAAATGGATCCCAACTTTTTCCTCTAACATGAATATGAGAGAGTTTAATAAACAGCTCTATAAAAGGAGAAAATGTGATTGCACTAGAGAAAACAACAAGTAATGATTGTGCAATATGAAATGATGTGTTTCTTTTTAAAAGGAGGTATTGAGTTATACATAAGAGCATAAGAGACCCAGCACAATGTTGTTTGGAAGGGAGTAGTAACATTTTTAAGACCAAATGTATATCATGAAGATCAATGCATAGGCTACGTAGTTGACTGAAGATTGGAGGAAGTGTTTAAAGATTAGAACCAACACATTAATTAAACAAATAGCTTGCACTGAGAATGGAAATATTTTTGCAAATGATTAAACAAAGGGAGCCCATGCTGGGGTGAAGTACACTTCCAAACCAATGGATTTTACAAACACAGATTTGCAGGAGACAAAAAAATAGTCATATTGTGGGGGGCATAACTTTCAATTCAACCATTAGATCGGGCTCATTTATGGATATGTTGTCAAAAATATAGTTCTCTAGATTCTCACTGGAGTGATTTTTGAAATTAATCTTGGTTCAAGAGGTATAGTCAACTGAGTGTAGCACTATCTAAATTGCCCATAATAGTCATAAAGAGCATATATCCCACATTCACTGGGATTGGGGAGTTTCTAGTATTTAAATAATCCAGCACTTGAATTATGTAATGAATAAGAATCCAAGAGGCTTATGGTGGGCCCCTAGACTTGAGGACTTAGTGCAGCGGTGGGCGTCATTATTTTGAGGCAAAATACTAAATAAGCTTTAAACTACTCAAAAACATTATCCCACATTCATCCAAAAATGAGCAGTTTAGATGTTTAAATGGAATGCCAAGCACATTGAAGGTAGATCAAAGAGTTGGAGGCTCTACTCAAGTGAGCTCATGAGGGTGCCTTGGGATCTATGTCAGTGGGCCCATAGGTAAGGAAATTTTGTAGAGGATAGGTGGCGTGATTACTAGATGAAGATGACACATGGCGGTTGGTCGCTCATTCTCATAATCAAACTAGGAGTTAGCCAGACATTCAGAGATTGGGAGAATGGATTAGTCATGTGTTCTCCTAATAAACCCAGGGTCAAAGATTGCATTCAGAGATTCAGAGATAAAGCCTAGTCACCCATTATCTAAGTTTAATTGTGGTTAGAGAATTCATTCTGAGATTCAGAGATAGCCTCAGTCGCCCATTCTCCAAATGCTTGGCAGTTAGCAAGAAAAATCTGGAGATTAAGAGAATAACATAGTCCACCCAATCTCCAAATGCTAGTGTTCAAGGTGAAAAAATTCAGAGATTTAGAGAGCATTGGTCACTGAGTTTCCCAATGGCTGGTGGTTAGATAGCTTCATTTGTAGATTGGGAGAATGGGTTCAGTCGCCCATTCTCCAGATGTAACCCGAGGTTAAGAATTGATCTAGAGATTGCAAGATTGGTCTATTCGCCCAATCACCGAATGTAACCAAAGTTAGACAAAGTGTTCTAAGATTTGGAGAATGCATGCAGTCGCCAGTTCTCCCAATGAGGTGGTTAAACCAGGGTTTGTCCGAGCATCAAATCGCATGGTGACAAGTTTCCAATTCTGGTGGTTACTAAGAGCAAAATGTAGAAATGATTAAAAAGTGCAGATTTCAAAAGATTTTTAAAAATGACATAGTTCAAACTATAGGCAAACATTTAAATGAAGAACCTGATCAGAGATTTAATGCCTGAGAGCTTATTTTTTAACCAAATATGGACATGTTATATGTTTCTGTAAACAGGAGAAGACAAAAAATTTGATGGAAATCATTATTTTTAGTTTCAGAGTAGTGGGAGAGAGCAGTATGAGCTAGAAATTTCAAGATTAGAATCAATTTTTTGAAAAATGATTGTAGGCATGAGGATCAGTTGAGGAAGAATCAGTTGTAGATCAAAGTTGTGGGAAAGACTTGGAGATATTTTATTCCAAGAATGGACAACTATTAGTGGGTTTTCAACTGACCACATTCTCCTATATCTCAGTTTTTTCTTCATTGTAATAGGGATGTTAAAATTTATGCTACTGGGACAGCTTCCAGGCTTTTGAGTCTTATTTTTGTGTTCATGGTCTTGCAATGTACACTTTCAAATGAATTTTAATGAGAATAATGGAATCTCTGTTCAGTTCTTGTTTGATGTCTTTGTATGCATTGTCTTAATTCTTGTGTATTAACTTGTAAGACATGTTAATATACCAATTATAAGGTATCTATGGGTTTGAATTCAAGTTTCTTTCAAGGAGAGAGTAAGTCTTAATTTCAAATTCTAAGAATTTTAGGTTTGCATATGAATTGGATGTCCAAGTATTGAAATGAGAAGAATGGTTTGCAAGGCATTTCATTTGGTTTTTTGAGTTTGGAGTTAGGGTTTTCTAAGAATGCATGTTTGTTATGACTCTATTGCCCAATAGATAAGGCACTGGTCTCTTGCTTTTCTTTCAGTTTTTCTTCATTAATCATTAATTCAAATCATTCTCCATTTTCAGTTTAAGAGCATTAACGCTTGTAAATTGCATTGAATAGGGCAAATGCTTTTGGTTATTCCTTGTAGAAGTGAATCTCATAGGTTAGCCTACCTGAACCTCCAGGTTCGAAGAGAAGAAGGGTGAATATCCTTGTTGTTACTATCCACTAATTTTCATGTCTGTATAAAGGGCTTTAGTGAGAGAGTGTTTATGTATGCAGATTTAGTATGTTTTAGGTACACCTGCCTGAGTCTGCGGAACCCAAACTGTAGGAGGATTAAATCCTTGTTGATTAGCCTTTTCCCTATAAGAGTCTTGAATTGGGAGTCTAAGAATCAAGCTTAATAGCTATATAGTGATTCTACATGAAAAAGTGCTAACAAATTGGTGACTCTACTAGGAAAGAAATAAAGGACAACAAGTTTAAGATGCTCAATTCCTTGCTTAGTTGAATCATCCTAGAGTCTGGTTAAGTGATCATAGAGTCAGTTCTTTTCAAAAAATTATTATATTTTCTCACTGAATGTGAGTGGTGACTCTGATTCTCTATTTGATTAGTGCATTGTAATCAAAGTATTGATGTATTTGTAGTCCTGACAAACAATCAATATTCTATTATGGTTGTGTTGTGTTTTCTGATTTTGAAGAAGGTTCAAGGTTGAGAAAAGTTCTCAACTAATTTAGTTTGGTCCTCTATAAAGAGGTGGTAGCTCTACCGATGTTTGAAAGATGATTTGGAGAAAGCTTCATATCAGTGTGTTTTGCAGCAGTCACAACATCTCCAGGTATTTGATTTTCATATCAAGTTGTTTCATGAAAATCATGTGAAAAATTATTTCCCTATTCAGTGATTTTAAGGACTAAGTGGAAGGGAAGAGTTAATGTACTTTGCATACAATAATTTGAGTACATTCATCTATTGTGTTTTGGTGTATGCAAATAATTTTTCAAAGAAATATGTCGGTTCTACTATGGATGAAATCTGCATAGTGTGTATACTTGAGTTTTCATACAAGGTTGTGATTACTTGTAAAAGAGAGTAGAGATGTACTCTAAATTTTCCCAGCCTTGTGTATCTCCTAATGTTTTCATGTCTCAAAAAGTATCCCAGCTAGGAGATAGAAGAGATTTTAAATGTTATTCACCTCTATACTTTGAGGGTATTCTTGGTTACCCAAATGTGATACCCCCAGAAATTAGAAAATTCTTGCCCAAATTTAATGGGGGAAAAGAAGAATCAGCTGAAAAGAATTTAATTTCATTCATGGACCCGACTGAGGATTTTGATGTCATCCATGAAAATGTGATTATGAGATTGTTTGTGCAGTCACTGGTAGGAAGTGCTAGGGAGTGGTTTTCCTTTTCATCCCATCATCCTGAGAATTGCAGACCACATGATGCATTGTCTCTAGTTACTTACTTGGTTGCATTTGATAGTAAGATGGGTTACTTGTTGAGAGACAAGGAACCACAAAATATTCATCATGCTTTTCAGATGGCGTCAGACATGGAAAGGATGAAAAGGTTCGGATTGCCAAAGCTTCATGGTGCTAAAAATACAAGATTGTATGAGATGGCTTTCCCAAATGCTGGCACTAATTTGGTGATTCAAATAAGTAATGAAAATCATGACAAGTGTTATGATCTGGTTAGTGTAATATCAACTAATGAAAATCAGGTTGAGCCTCTAAAATTGTGTCAAAATTTTGTGCCCTATGTTGTTTGCAATGAATATAGTATCCCCCTAGTTCAGAATAATGATTAGTCAATTGATTTGAGGGAAAATGAATTCTCAACAATGACAGCTCAAGAGGAGCAACATGATGATGTTGTGATCGCAGAAAATAATGATTACTTTAGAAGTCTTGCAAGTGATCTTTGTGATCACTTATTTGATAAATGTATTGATTCCTATGAGCCTCAGGTGATGCCTTCTCTCTCTGATTTGCAGCAAGAGGTTTTTTAGTCAAATGATTTTCATATTCCAGAATTTGAGGTATTTGGTGTTTGTGAAAGTGATGGTGTCAAGTCTGAGATACATTCAATTTGTGATGATGAGTCAGTCTCAGCATTTCCAAATTCTTCCATTGATTTGGTGAATTTTGGATATGAAACTGAAGGTTTTTTAAGTGAGGAGTTGATTGAAAGTGTAGAAGTTGATTTGCTTTCAGATTTGTATGAACCAGTTTATGAAAGTTTCCATGAAAGCATTTCTTATGACTATAAGATTGATTCTTCACTTGAAATGGAAATCAGCTTGTTTGATGTTGACATTGATGTTTGTGATATTGTTAGTGGTAATGAGATAATGTCTTGTCAAACAGAGGTTAGCAATGCTAACAGTGTTCCCTATGACAATGATTTGTGCTCGAAAAACATGTGCCAAGATGAGGATGTATGTAATGGGCTACCAATTGATTTATTCATGCCAAGTTTTGAAATGTTTCATGAAGAAATGGACAAAATTTCAAGTCCTATGAATGATTACCTTTTTCAGCTAGAGGTATGTGTGCTCCTTTAGGATTATGATGAAATGAATAATGATGTTTTGTTTTCAAAATAGGTTGAAAAGAATCAGGAAGAATGCATAAGTTATCAGACAGATTTTGAATCTTTTGTTTTCACGATTCAGCATGCTAATGTGTTTTAGAATGAGTTAGATTTGAAGCCACAACTTGTGGTTCAAGGGGATTTGATTGAACATTCATGTGGTATACAATACTTTGAGTTTCATAAGTTTTATTTTGATGTTCAAGAAATTATTGAAGAAAGGCAACATATGTCCAGCTTTATGTTTAAATTATATTGTTTTCTTCCTCAACTGGTTATAAGTTTTGAAGAGTGTGACATTCCTGTGTTGCACAGTGATTTGTATTTTCAAAATTCTAGTGATTTTCAAATGATAAATGACAGTGAAGATACTAATTATTTTCTTTATGGTATGCTGAAGTTGTATGTTAGTGTGATTGATCTTGTTAGCAGGAGAAGTGTTTTCAAGTTACCTTGGATTTGTGCAAATGAGAATTACATCTTTGATAAAGGTAAATGATGACTCATACTGATAGAGTTTGAAGTCCTTTGTAAATGTTTGTAAATTTTTTAAAGTTTACTTGTTTCAATTGTTCAGTGGTTGGTTTTGGGGTTCCTTGTTCGAAGTTTTGAGAATGGATGTGACAATAGAAAATTGATTTTCTTTCAATGGTTTGTGAAACCAAAGATTCTGGATCCTCTACATGCCCACATGGGGAACACATCCCCAGTCAGAGCCACTATTGGAGGTCAAAATTTTAGTTTATCTTTTGACTCCATATTTTGAAAAATTTGTCCAAGTGTTGGAATTAGTCCTTTGAAAATCATTAAAGATGCTTAGTTTGAGGTGCATGGAAAATGTGGCTTGTTGTTTTTCATGATGAATCATTGGGGTAGGGTGTTCATTTTCTTTCATTTGACATGTGTAGTGGGTTTGATCTTTCTTTTTTCAGTTCTGGCATATTTTAGGGAATAGGCTTTTGGAGGTGTTCTCAAAATTCTGCATTTTGTGTTTGTCTAGAATTGTATAAAGTAGCCCACTTTGGAGGTCTCCATCTTTTTCCCAATGATTGTTCATAGCATGCCAATTATTGCATCATACTTTGGGCATGAGAGTGAGTCATCATGCCAATTTTTAGCTCCCCATGTGCTTGTTTAGCCACTTTCCCAAGCTAATTCCAAATTAGATTTCTACATTTTTACTGTGTTTAAATTTATAAAAGTTGTAAAGAGCTAACTATGCAGATTAATCCCAATTAATCAATTGATTATAAGAGCCTGTTAATTGACGGTTCATAATCCATATATGAAAATGAGTCAGGTTCTAGAGTTTCAAACTCTGATGGTCATTCTTGAGGGGTTTGCAAATTCATAATCAAAGATAGTTTGTGCAGATTGACAGTGCTAAACAAAATGAAGTTTACAGAATGGTCACTTTCATAGAGTAATAACTTTTTGTATAAATTTTATTCTCAAGAACCGATCATGGCTTCATTCTCATGGCATGTAAGTGTACTACTTGATTTGATGGTGAGGTCTCAAAGCTTGTCTTGGTAATCTTGCAATGGTCTATCTGGATGAAGTTTATGTTGTTTCAACATTTTGCACTTGCACTATTTTTCTAAATTGCTAAGTTTGATTATTTTCATCTTGCACCTAAGGATGAATCTAGCAAAGCCCTTTTGCATGCATATTCAATGATGATGAATGAGTTATTTTTCCAAGCAACAAAGCCTCAAGTGGTGATATGATGACTTTCCAAGTGGCACCTTTGGTAGCGTTAGCACAAGTCTAAATTCAGATAGTTACAAAATATAATGAAATTGTTTACTTTGAGTGGTATTATCTTTTGGCCCTAATGTTTTCAAGCCAATCTAGTTGGGGACTATGTTTAGATGTGTTAGGCCATTTTTCTGTCATGGAAAAATCCTTTGAAAATGGCCTCTTTCCTTGCAAGTTTGCTTGAAGTGTCCTGCCCCTGGTAGTTTATGTTGTCACCAGGCTCCAGTCCAAGTTGCATCTGCTAAATGTGTAAAACTCAGAAAGTTATTAAAATTTTGAGGTCTGCAGAAAACTTTTTTTTAAAAAAAATTCTGCCACAGTATCGAAAACCTACAGTGTTTTCAAAAACCCATGTTGTTTTCAACTTCCCTGCTATCTTTTGGTCTGTTGAAAATTCCTTTGTGTTTTTGATCTTTTGCTGAAAACCTGCATTGTTTTCAACCCTTTGCCTTCAAGCTTTAATGCACTTGTCTTTTGGTGCCGAAAACTTTATGTGTTTTTGACTATGTCTTAACTATGCAAGTTCGACATGGATGGTGGGTCCAGGCTCTTCCTGATTGGCTGTCGCATGGCTGCATGTCAGACTTTTCTAACATGCGATCATGCGGCCACTTGCCACCTAGCCATGCGGGTCTCAATCCTATTCAAGTGCCTGGCAGTTTACTTTGCTTTAGTGTGTAAGTGCGATGATGGGGGGATAGATGGCATATTCTTATTGGCAGTCACATGGCCGCATGTCAGACTTTTCTGACATGCGATCATGTGACCGCTCGCCATCTGTCCACGTGGGGCCCGTTGGTGGTTGCTATTTGGTGGTCAGAGGTGGTGATGTGGTAGCTTTGGGTTGGCTGTCGCATGATCGCATAGCCTAATTTTTGGCTATGCGATCATGCGACCAGGTGACATGTGTCCATGGCAGTTGCGGTGGCGGTTGCGGTGATGGTTGTGGTAGCGGTCTGTAGGTTGCCGCATGTTCGCATAGCCCATTTTCAGGCTATGCGATCATGTAATAGGGTGCCACATGTGCTGGGTCCATCTATAGTTTTTTAGTGGTCCCGTTGGTAGGTGAGGTCATGGCGATCTCCGGTTGGTCCGTGCTAGCGGGATGTTAAAGTTTGAGTGCGGGCCCAGGTGGGGGATTTTCGGTGGTATCGTGATGGCTGGCAGGGACATGTTTGTGGCTTGTCGCATGTTTGCGTGAGACAGCTTTTTAGCTTGTGAACATGTGACATAACATTTTGCGGCCATGATCTGGCGTCGGTGGTTATGCAGAAGGCAAGGGGAAATGGCTGTCGCATGTTTGCATAACCCATTTCCAGGTTATACGATCATGCAACCAAGCATAAAATTGGAGCTTTTTTCCTATGCTAGTGAGTTGTGACTGCGCAATTGCACGTCTGAGAGAAAACGGTCAAGAAACTTAAGGCCCGTGAATGCATGGTGACCATTTATTTTCAAATTTGGATTTGCAGCAGTAGGAGGTACCCAAAATTTATGGTTTTCTAGTCGTTTCTTGACTTGGTTGGTGAAGGCTATGCCCTAGCTATCTGTAGCTTGTTGCAACCCGTTTTGGGTTCCCATGGCACCTAGTGGTATAAAGGGTTGAATTTTTGACTTGGTTAGGGTTCTAGCTTAGAGTTCCTTTTTGGTTCCATGAAAGGTTCTCTTCTACAGATTTCCCCTTCTCTCTGCATATAGGGTGTTCTGTTTCCATTGTTGGTTCAGAGAATACAATGCATGTTGCAGCAGATTTGTTTTATGTATGAGAACTCAGTTTATTCTTACTGTTACTAAGCTATCTCCATTTGAGCTTTGAATTCATTGATCATGCATCAAGGGTGTTTGATTTGTCTGCTTGTATTGCCTATGTGTTTGCAAGTGGAGTTATCTTCGTAGAGGTAACTGGTTCAAGGTTAGTATTTATGCATGTATAAGCTAAAATATCAAGGATAGGTCATGCTTGTTTTCCAGTGGATGCTGGTTAATATATTATCTGATTCATAGGTCTCTTCTAAGGGGAGGGTTAAAATCCTTTGAATAGATAATAACATGCTTGAATGCACAGGTGGGTGTTAAGTTGAGGTTTGGTCATGGTGTGTGATTGATGTCAGGTATCAACACATTGAGCGTATTGTGTTCTTGTTTCATAACTGTCTCTTACTATAGGGTATTTGACTCTATGGCCCAATGGATAGAGCACTGGTCTATCAGAGACTTAGGGCATCTTAGAGGTCCTTTCAATCATTTTAAAATCATTTCCATTCAGTCACACCTTTTCCCTTTCATGTTGTTAGGATAGGTCTCTGGTTTTCATACTCACTCCATACAAGTAGGGCTATTGCATGAGATATTGGTTTCATTTGAGGCGTAGGACACCTATAAGGGTTTGAAAATCATTCCACAGTCAGTTACCTACAGGCCTATAGTGTGACACAAATTGTATGAGTGTATAGATGAGGTACACCCGCTTGAGTGATGTGGAGTTCAAAGTGTAGAAGGATCTCTCTTTGATCCTTGTCAGTTGGCCCTTTTTCTTGTCAGATTTGGAGTGTTGAGTGAATGTGACACTAGCCCTGTCAATCTTGATGCCAAGCTGATCTTTGGGGAAAAAGAACACCAACAAGATGGTGACTCTGCTGGGGAAGAAGTGAAAGACAGCAAGCTTCCTTGCTTGGCTGGATCATCCTAGGGTCCTGGTTGAAGTTAAAGAGTCAGATATAAAAATAAGCATTTGTTGATATCTTCTCACCTAGTTGTGAGTGGTGGCTCTGATTTTCTCTATTTGATCAGTGTTCCTCCTGATAAATAGTGTGTATACCTGGTATAGCTTTGTATTGGTTGGAAAAAGAAATAGTGAGATATTTTCCTCTCAAGGAGGTGGCGGCTCTGCATGACAAAGTTATCTGATAGAGCTATAGGATGAGCTCAAGATCTGCCCTACCTTCTAGTCAATAGGGTCTTCTGCTGCAAGACTCCCAGGTACTTCTCAAGTTTTAAATATTCCTTATAAAGTGATCAAGCACTAAAAGAAGGATAAGGTGTAAGCAGAGGTTAGTGTACTTCAAATTTTCAGTTGCAGTTTGGCAAAATTATATGGAAGTATTGCAGTTAGTTTAATGGATAAGTTGAATAAGGAGCTTGCATTATTAGATTAGGGCATCCTTAGGGATTGCATAAGATTAGTAAGATTAAAAGTGGTAAGTAGAAAGGATTTATCCATATCCTTGTTCTATGATAGATTTTGTGAAGTATATGATGAGCTTTCTGAGGATGTTGAGTTTCCCGAATTTGACTTCATTGGTTTATTCCTGGAGCTTTGTTTTCTTGAGTCAACTAGTTGGTCAGATTCCTTGTGGGAAGAGCATTATGTATGTGTCAGGGATTGGGTACTTGGTGATGGTAGTATTGAACTTGAGGATGCACTTGGGGCTTTGCTTAGTAGTGTTGATATTGAGAGTGATGAAATTTATGAAGGAGATGTGTCAAGTGCTGACACTCTTTCTTGCAGTCATGAAAGTGATGTCTTTTCTCAGTATGGGATAGAAGATTTATGCAATCAGTTAGATGAGGAAGAGGATTGGATAGATGAAGGTACTATTGATGATTGTATGGAAAAAGATGATGTTCTTGAGGACAGTTGTTCACTTCACAGTGAAAAAATTTTAGATTTATTGTCTTGTGAGTATCTCAGGTATTTAGGGGGTGATGGCTCTGAGTTCTTACATCCAGCACACATTGATTTTGATATGGAATATGAGTCAATAGGATTTGACTTTGACATGTGTGCCTCTGATTCTTTTTCTTCCCCAGCACTACTAGATGGAAACCAGATACAGTATGATATATCATATGATGAAGTCATCAGTGTTTGTTCATCTTCAAGTAATGCAAGTGTCCCTAATGTGGTACTGAATACTGGTTGGGAGAGTTGTATAGATTTTGAATCATTTTCTGATTCTGAATCTATTGCTAGGCCATGGAAGGATGGTCTCTCAGCTACTCAAGCTTCACCATCTCATGGATAGGTTGATGTTTCTCTTCCCACCTATCAAAATTTTTTAGTTTTTTCAGATGCTAACATGATGCAGAGTGCTCCTATGTTTAATGATGATGTCCCATGTGATGAGTTCCCTCAGTGTTTGCATGAAGATCGGTGTATCTTCTCCTTGGAGGTGCAAATTTTTGGTATGAATAGGTCCAGTAATGATTGTACTGATAGTTTGATAGAGCTAGAGTGTTTTTCTTTCCATGTGGACAGTAGAATTCATGGGTTTGTTGACAGGATTGAGGATGGTTCATCTTGTGGCTCCTTCAGCATTTCCCTTTTTAACTGCAACATGCATGTACCATAGCATTTTCAGAACTGGTATGATTACTTTTCCAGCCCTCAGGAGAAATGTGCTAGCAATTTTTGTCTTAAGCTTTTGAAAGGTGGATATAATTATGCTCTGTCACATGGAAGTAGAATTTTTAGTTTGTCTCTTATGTGTGAAGATGAAAACTACTTGTTTGACAGAGGCAAGTATTGATCATAGTTTTGGGGCCTTGAGCCTTTTGTAAATATTGTAAATCTTTGTACAGTTTCCCTTTCCCGTTGTGTGTTTCTTTTCCTGGTTTGGTTGCCAATTTTTGAGTTCCCTATTTTTGTCCTGTTGGTGGTCTGCTCTCCCAGAAATCTTAAATTCTCTCATGGGCACAAGTTACCCATCGTTGCCAGATAGAGCCACTGTTAGGCCATTTTTCTGTCAAGGCAAAATCTTTTGAAAATGGCCTCTTTCCTTGCAAGTTTTCTTGAAGTGTCCTACCCTTGGTAGTTTATGTTGTCACCAGGCTCCAGTCCAAGTCGCATCTGCTAAATGTGTAAAACCTAGAAAGTTATTAAAATTTTGAGGTCTGCGGGAAACTTTAAAAAAAAAAAATTCTGCCACAGTATCAAAAACCTGCAGTGTTTTTGAAAACCCGTGTTGTTTTCGGCTTCCCTACTATCTTTCAGTCTATTGAAAATTCCTGTGTGTTTTTTATCTTTTGCTAAAAACCTGCGTTGTTTTCGACCCTTTGCCTTCAAGCTTTTATGCACTTGTCTTTTGGTGCCGAAAACTTTGTGTGTTTTCAACTATGTCTTAACTGCGCAAGTCTGACATGGATGGTGGGTCCAAGCTCTTACTAATTAGCTGTCACATGGCCGCATGTTAGACTTTTCTGACATGCGATCATGCGACCGCTTGCCACCTAGCTGTGTGGGTCCCAGTCCTATTCAGGTGCCTGGCAGTTTACTTTGCTTTAGTGCACAAGTGCGACTATGGGGGGATAGATGGCATATTCTTATTGGTAGTCGCATGGCTACATGTCAAACTTTTCTGACATGAGATCATGCGACTGCTCGCCATCTGTCCGCGTGGGGCCTGTTGGTGGTTATTGTTTGGTGGTCGGAGGTAGTGATGTGGCATCTTTGGGTTGGCTGTCGCATGATCACATAGCCTAGTTTTTGGCTATGTGATCATGCGACCAGGTGACACGTGTCCATGGCAGTTGTGGTGGCAGTTGCGGTGGCGGTTGCGGTGACGGTTGCGGTAGCGGTCTACAGGTTGCCGCATGTTCACATAGCCCATTTTCAAGCTATGCAATCATGCAAGAGGGTGCCACATGTGCTAGGCTTATCTACAATTGTTTAGTGGTCCCGTTGGTAGGTGAGCTTGTGGCGATCTTCAGTTGGTCCATGCTGGCGGGATGTTAAGGTTTTAATGCAGCCCCAGGTGGGATATTTTCAGTGGTATTGTGACGGCCGGTAGGGAGCATGTTTGTAGCTTGTCTCATGTTTGTGTGAGCCAACTTTTCAGCTTGTGAACATGTGACATAACCTTTTGCGGCCATGGTCTGGCATTGGCAGTTATGTTGAAGGTGAGGGGAAATGGTTTTCACATGTTTGCATAACCCATTTTCAGGTTATGCGATCATGCAACCAAGCATAAAATTAGAGCATGTTTCTTGTCACAGTGAGTTGTGACTACGCAATTGCACGACTGAGGGCAAACGGTCAAGAAACTTAAGGCCTGCGAATGCATGGTGACCGTTTATTTTCAAATTTAGATTTGTAGCAGTAGGAGGTACCTAGAATTTATGGTTTTCTAGCTGTTTCTTGACTTGGTTGGTGAAGGCTATGCCCTAGCTATCTGTAGCTTATTGCAACCTATTTTGGGTGCCCATGGTAGCTAGTGGTATAAAGGGTCAAATTTTTTACTTTTTCAGGGTTCCAGCTTAGAGTTCCTTTCTGGTTCCATGAAAGGTTCTGTTCTACAGATTTCCTCTTCTCTCTGCATATAGGGTGTTCTGTTTCCATTACTGGTTTAGAGAATACAATGCATGTTGTAGCAGATTTGTTTTATGTATGAGAACTCAGTTTATTCTTACTATTACTAAGCTATCTCCATTTGAGCTTTGAATTCATTGATCATGCATCAAGGGTGTTTATTTTGTCTGCTTGTATTGCCTATGTGTTTGCAAGTGGAGTTATCTTCATAGAGGTAACTGGTTCAGAGTTAGTGTTTATGCATGTATGAGCTAAAATATCAAGGATAGGTCATACTTGTCTTCTAGTGGATGTTGGTTAATGTATTGTCTGATTCAGAGGTCTCTTCTAAGGGGAGGGTTAAAATATTTTGAATGGATAATAACATGCTTGAATGCATAGGTGGGTGTTAAGTTGAGGTTTGGTCATGGTGTGTGATTGATGTTAGGCATCAACACATTGAGCATATTGTATTTTTGTTTCATAACTGTCTCTTGCAGTAGGGTATTTGACTCTGTGGCCCAATGTATAGGGCACTAGTCTATCAAAGACTTAGGGTATCTCAGAGGTCCTTTCAATCATTTTAAAATCATTTCCATTCAGTCCCACCTTTTCCCTTTCATGTTGTTGGGATAGGTCTCTGGTTTTCATACTTACTCCATGCAAGTAGGGCTATTGCATGAGATATTAGTTTCATTTGAGGTGTAGGACACCTATAAGGGTTTAAAAAACATTCCATAGTCAGTTACCTGGAGGCTTGTAGTGTGACACAAATTGTATGAGTGTACAGATGAGGTACACCTGCCTAAGTGATGTGGAGTTCAAAGTGTGGAAGGATCTCTCTTTGATCCTTGTCAGTTGGCCCTTTTTCTTTGTAAGATTTGGAGTGTTGATTGAATGTGACACTAGCCCTGTCAATCTTGATGCCAAGCTGACCTTTGGGGAAAAAGAACACCAATAAGATGTTGGAAATGAGAGGGTTTTCCAGTTCCCATGCTTGCAAAGTACATTATTTAGATAGTTTTTAAAACTCATTCCGGAAACTAGTTGCAATTATATGGTCAGTTTATAGAAATGTTATGATTGGATAGAAATGTTCATTGGTCAATATCTCATTATGAAGGGAATATCTCAACAAGTGTGAATCTAGTAAATGGATCACAACTTTTACCTCTAACATGGATATGAGAGAGTTTAATGAACAGGTTTGTGAAAGGAGAAAATGTGATTGCACTAGAGAAAACAACAAGTAATGATTGTGCAATATAAAATGATGTGTTTCTTTTTAAAAGAAGGTATTGAGTTATAAATAAGAGCATAAGAGACCCAACACAATGTTGTTTGGAAGGGAGTAGCAACAATTTTAAGACCAAATGTATATCATGAAGATCAATGCATAGGCTGCGTAGTTGACTGAAGATTGGAGAAAGTGTTTAAAGATTAGAACCAGTACATTAATTAAAAGAATACCTTGCACTAAGAATATAAATGATTTTTCAAATGATTAAATAGAGGGAGCCCATGTTGGAGTGAAGTACACTTCCAAACCAATGAATTTTGCAAACATGAATTTGCAGGAGACAAAAAAATAGTCATATTGTGGGGGGAATAACTTTCAATTAAACTGTTGGATCAGGCTCATTTTCAGATATGTTGTCGCAAATCTAGTTCTCTAGATTCTCACAAGTGTGATTTTCCAAATTTATCTTTATTCGCAAGATACAGTCAAATTATTGAAGGACTTTCTAAACTACCCATAACATTCACAAAGAGCATATATCCCACATTCACTGGGATTGAGGAGTTTCTAGTATTTAAATAATCCAGCACTTGAATTATGTAATGAATAAGAAGCCAAGATGGTTATGGTGGGCCCCTAGGCTTGAGGACTTAGTGCCGCGGTGGGCCCATTATTTTGAGGCAAAATACTAAATAAGCTTTACACTACTCAAAAACATTATCCCACATTCATCCGAAAATGAGTAGTTTAGATGTTTAAATGGAATGCCAAGACCATTGAAGGTAGATCAAAGAGCTGGAGGCTCTACTCATGTGAGCTCATGAGGTTGCCTTAAGATTTGTGCTGGTGGCATGATAATTGGATGAAGATGACACATGGCGGCTGGTCACTCATTCTCACAATAAAACTAGGAGTTAGGAAGACATTCAAAGATTGGGAGAATGGCTTAGTCACATGTTCTCCTAATAACCCAGGGTCAAAGATTGTATTCAAAGATTCTGAGATAAATCCTAGTCGCCCATTCTCTAATTTTAACTATGGTTAGAGAATTCATTCTGAGATTCAGAGATAGCCTCAATCGTCCATTCTCCAAATGCCTGGCAGTTAGAAAGAAAAATCTAGAGATTAAGAGAATAACATAGTCCTCCCAATCTCAAGATGTTGGTGGTCAAGGTGAAAAAATTTAGAGATTCAAAGAGCATTGGTCACTGAGTCTCCCAATGGCTAGTGGTTAGACAGGTTCAATTGGAGATTGGGAGAATGGGTTAAATCACCCATTCTCCAGATGTAACTTGAGGTTAAGAATTGATCTGGAGATTGTGAGATTGGTCTATTCACCCAATTGTCGGATGTATCCATGGTTAGACAAAGTGTTCTAAGATTTGGAGAATGCATGTAGTCACCAGTTCTCCCAATGAGGTGGTTAACCCAGGGTTTGTCCAAGCATAAAATCACATGGTGCCAAGTGTCCAATTCTAGTGGTTTCTGAGAGAAAAATGCAGAAATGATTAAAAAGTGTAGATTTCAAAAGATTTTAAAAAATGACATAGTTCAAACTATAGGCAAAAATTCAAAAATTTAAACGAAGAACCTGATCAGAGATTTAATGCCTGAGAGCTTATTTTTTAACCAAATATGGACATGTTATATGTTTCTAAAAATAGGAGAAGACAAGGAATCTGATGGTAATCATTATTTTTTGTTTTAGAGTAGTGGGAGAGAGTAGTATGAGCTAGAAATTTTGGGATTAGAATCATTTTTTTGGAAAATGATTGCAGGCATGTGGATCAGTTGCAGAAGAATTAGGTGCAGATCAAAGTTGTGGGAAAGACTTGGAGATATTTTATGCCAAGAATGGATAGCTTTCAATGGGTTTTCAACTAACCACATTCTCCTATATCTCAGTTTTTTCTTCATTGTAATAGGGATGTTGAAATTTATGCTACTGGGATAGCTTCCAGGCTTTTGAGTCTTATTTTTGTTTTCATGGTCTTGCAATGTACACTTTCAAATGAATTTTAATGAGAACAATGGAATCCTTGTTCAATTCTTGTTTGATGTCTTTGTATGCATTGTCTTAATTCTTGTGTATTAACTTGTAAGGCATGTTAATCTACCAGTTATAAGGTATTTGTGGGTTTGAATTTGAGTTTCTTTCAAGGAGAGAGTAAGTCTTATTTTCAAATTCTGAGAATTCTAGGTTTGCATATGAATTTGATGTCTAGGTATTGAAATGAGAAGAATGGTTTGCAAGGCATTTCATTCAGGTTTTTGAGTTTGGAGTTAGGGTTTTCTGGGAATGCATGTTTGTTTTGACTCTAGTTTTTCTTCATCAATCATTAATTCAAATCATTCTCCATTTCGAGTTTAAGAGCATTAATGCTTGTAAATTGTATTGAATAGTATAAATGCTTTTGGTTATTCCTTGTAGAAGTGAATCTCATAGGTTAGCCTGCCTGAGCCTCTGGGTTCAAAGAGAAGAAGGGTGAATATCCTTGTTGTTACTATCCACTAATTTTTATGTCTGCATAAAGGGCTTTAGTGAGAGTGTTTATGTATGCAAATTTAGTATGTTTTAGGTACACCCACCTAGGTCTGTGGAGCTCAAAGTGTAGGAGGATTAAATCCTTGTTGATTAGTTGTTTCCCTATAAGAGTCTGGAATTGGGAGTCTACGAGTCATGATTAATAGCTATATAGTGATTCTACATGAAAAAGTGCTAACAGAACTATAGCATAAAATTACTCAGTAGCACTCCTTGGAGTAGGCCATCCAAGGATAGCTTGCACTTTCTCTGGGTCCATTTTTAGACCTTTTGCTAAGTCTAAAAATCCCAAATACACTAACTCCTTCACAAAACTACACTTGTTAAAATTAATCAACAGTTTCTCTTCCCTCAACTTCTCAAACACCATACAAATATGCATCATATGCTCCTCCAATGTCTTAATAAAGATCAAAACATCATCTAGGTAAACAATGACTTACTTATCCAAAAATTCTTTCAGAACCTCATTCATGAGCCGCATGAAAGTGCTCGGTGCATTGGTTAGCCCAAAAGGCATGACTAACCACTCATACAGTCATTCCTTTATCTTGAAATAAATCTTCCATTCATCTCCTTCTCTGATCTGAATCTAGTGATATCCACTCTTCAGATCTATCTTTGAGAAATACACAACTCCACTCAAACAGTCGATAATATCATCCATTCATGGAAATGGAAACCTAGACTTGATTGTGATCTTGTTTATTTCTCTAGAGTCTATACACATCCTCCATCCTCCATTCTTCTTTAGTGCTAATACTTTTGGTATAGCACATGGACTCAGTCTCTCCCGAATCAACCCTTTCTGTAACAATTCATGTACTTGTCTATTCAACTCTTCATTTTTTGCTAGTGTCTTTCTATGTGCTACCTTATTTGGAAAACTAGCTCTTGGAATCAAATCCATCTGATGATTGATCTTCTTTACTGGTGGTAATTCATCAGGTACATTATCAGATACAATATCTTGAAACTCATTCAACAAATCTACCACTTCTACAAGTACATTTTCTACTTCCTCTTTACCAGCTTTTGGAATTAAAGCAAAACACACATGCTCATGCCTCATACCATCTAGGAATTTTCTCCCATCAACAAAATTTATTCTAGCATTACCATATACCTTTTCTTCTATCCTTCAATGGCTTTAGCTTATGTCACACTCCATCCTTTGTCAGGGAATAAGTATTTTCATGACCATCATGTATAGCATGCCTGTCAAACTGCCATGGTCTACCTAAAAACATATGACATGCATCCATAGGTATGATATCACATAGTACCTCATCATGGTATCCGCCAATCTTGAACTTTACTATGCACTATTAACTGACCATGACCTTGTGGTGATCCTTCACCCAAGCAATCTGATATGGATGTGGGTGTTTCTCTCTCTTGAGCTTCAACTTTGTCACCATCTCTTCTAACACCAAATTGTTAGTGCTTCCACTATCGATAATCACATCACAACAATTACCTTCACACTTGCACCTAGTATGAAATAGGATTCTTCTTTGCTCAGGTTCATTCTCCCCACTCAGTAGGGCTCTTCTATTAATTAGTGTTTCTCCTCTTTCAACATCTTTTGAATGTGATGATCTGGCATCTTCATCTACATGTGTAACTCTAGCCTGGCCTTTAGTTCTCCTATCTATCCTTATTTTTCATTGAGGACATTCATATTCCCTATGACCTTCTTCACCACAGTGAAAAAATGTTCCACGAAAGCTTCCTCTTCTAGATCCTTGTCCTCTTCCTCTTTCTCTCTGATCTCTATTATTCTAATCTTGGAAATGATTGGAATTGTTTCCTCTCAAATTTTGATTGCTACTGGCCTCATCCTTCTTTTTCAGATCTTCATTTCGGCCTCCATATGACCATCCACTAGATCTTCCACCACAACCTCTTCCATTTTGTCTACTCTCAAACTTCTTGTTCAACTTTTCCTCTCTTTTTAGGGAAAACTGGTATGCCTCTTCAATACTGTTCATTAGAACCAAATTCAATCCCTCTTGAATGGTCAGCCTCAACCCATTAAGGTAATGGAAAACTTTCTCCTTATCATCTTCTGCATGGCCTATTCTGATGAGGATTCGATAGAACTCCTTTGTATACTCTTGAATAAATCTTCCTGCTTGCTTTAAACTTTTTATTTTCTTTAGTAGGTCAAGCTCATAATCAACAAGAATGAACTGTCACTTCAATTTGTCCACCATTCAATCCCATCTTGTGATTTTCTCATTTTCTCTTATATTTCTCTCCAATTGAACTCTTGCCACCAGATCTTTGCATGACCCTTCAGTCTGGCCTTCACAAATTTGACCCTATTAGGATCCTTAATATCTTCATACTTGAAATATTCTTCACATTTATTTATCCAGTCGATCAATTCCTCTGGGTTAAGATTCCCTAAAATGTAGTAACCTTAATCTTAGGTCATTTCCTGATCTTGGAAATGGCTCAGAAAAGTATTTCTTCTTCCTGATTCACAATTTTGACTTCTCCTTCATAATTTTCTTCTTCACCTTCATCCTTGCTTTCATCTCTGGCATTAAGATTCATTCCTCTATGAATCTCTTCTTGCAATGCCCGTACTTGTCTCTGGAGTGCTCTAACCTCAGGTGTTACACCACTAGCTCTTTCGCCATGTTCCCTTCATGGAGGCATTTTTGCGCTACTCTCTGGAACCCTAACCATAGTCCTAGTGCAAACTGCCTCACAGTCAATGATATGTTTACACACTCAGGAACTCACGTCCCCTTAATACCACAAACGCATAACAAAAATAGAGAAACAACAACAATTTGCAAGAACAAAAAATGGGCCTCTTATTATCTCCACAAAGGTGGAATTACAAATTTCAAAATTACAATATGCAAAGCCACACCAACATTTTACCTTACAATATTCTATAGGACAAAGCCTCGAATTATTACCCAAAACTACTGCAAACTGCCTAAGACAACACTATAACCTTCCTTATATAGGTAATTTTCCACCACCTGGGAAGGTTCCAGAATTTTAGCCAATAAGGCTGACCAAACTTAGAATTATTTTATTTTACAATTTATTACATCAGAGTCGGCTCAAAACAACTTTTGAAACTCAAACATAAATTTTGAAGGAAAATCATTTTTCGCCATTTCAGGTGACCCAACTTTTGGAGACCATAAGTCATCACCCGTTGACTCGATTGACTATTATGACCCCATTTTGGAAAGGGCATGAAGTGCTCTACAACACTTGAATCAAATGAGCTTCATTCAGCCAAATTTTTGACCTCATCTAGGACCTCTAAAGCCTTCAAAACTGAGTTCAAAGTTTCTGTACCCTGCTGCTAATACCAAAAATTTTCAATATCTTTGAAACTAAACTTGATCTGGCAATGAAACTTTACTAGCAGGCTGATATAACCAAAATGAACCTCCATGGAAGAAAATAGTCCATTTTGAGCACAAATGGAAAACTTACTAAAAATAATAATTT
>BSBK01013169.1:92500-165000 GCA_027943335.1 Chamaecyparis obtusa | reverse complement strand
TTACTTATTGTGTACATATATAACATTAATTTATCTGTTTATTTGTTGCGTAAAGGTAAAATAGTATATTTGTGTGCTTATACCCTAGATGCACAAGATTGCAATCTACTAATACATGCATGAAATTTGAATTAGGAAACTAGTGACATCTTTTTTGAGAAGAAAGTATAAGATATAACCATATTCTAGTGTTATTTTTTAAAATCTCAACTACAAGTATTAATCTTTAGATGAATATGAAAATGTAACAGAATATTTCTTTTTGAAATGAAACACCAAATGTTTTCAAACATGAGAGTGATAAACTACATTTTTTTTTAACTTGATCAATAATAGAATAAATATAAATTATTCTCCAAAGATTTGAAATATATTACATAAGGTCCTTTCTTTTATCTAAAGAAAAATAAGTAAATCTAATCTATGTTTATTTTTTTATTTTATTTTTTCTGTGATCATCATTAAAGAGCTTTATACAATTTTTTTTTGTAAACAATATACTTTTCTAATCTATGATACTAAAATAAATCTAAATCTTCTTCTAACCAAAATCAACATTTACTTACATGAATTATTCAAGGGTATTTATGCTTTTTTATTGCATCCCTTTTTAAATTCAATAATCATACCCAAATACATATTTATTTAAATCTGCTAGTAAAGTCATATTTACATAGATTCATTTCACAACACAATGACTTCAAATAATATCATGCATTGCAATGGAGACACCTAGACTTCAAATGGAAATACATATGTTTTCATCGTCTTTTACAATCATCATACTTTCTTTTTGAAAAGAACTTTGACAAAGAGATCTTCTCCTTTACATTTTCTAAGAGGACCAAACTCCTCAAACACAAGCATTTCCTCCTTTTTAGTCTCTTCATTGCATCAAGATTCTTCAAGGACCTGTATATGTAAACTTTGTAGGAAGGCCATGGGAAGCTCACCTCCCATTCTAGGCCTCTAAGAGGCCACCCCCAAGCTAGGAGAACCAATGCTAACCTGGGTATGCATAGAACCAAAAGGGGGAGAAAATACAATCACAAGACACAAAAAGTTACACCCTCCCATAGCTAAACACAAGGATCTTGAAATAAAGCTTTCTAAGGGTGAAGGTGGACCAAGTACCCAATGGGAGACAAGGCTAGAGATAAAATGCAAGCCTTCAACAAGGAAACAATTCTTTCATACAAAAGTAACATAAATTCTCATTTCTTCCATACAAGAGCAACATAACTTCTCTACAAAACCCAAATAAAATCAACCATATATAGCCAAAAACCTTTATGACCCCCAAGCATATCCATCCTACTAGCCTACCATGGACCCCATAATCCATCTTGCATCTCTCTCTTTCGAGAGAGACTCTACACCAAAAGGGCTTTCACAAATCCCTTCACTCACAAGGCTACTCTTCCCTCCCATGGGTGAGTATGTGATGCAGGGGCATCCAAGGTTAAGACAAGAGCATTATGTGTCCTTGGTAAAACTATATGAAGTGTTTGTATTTTGGTCAGTGTTACTCGGTTGCAACCTTTACCAATAGTCTTGGTCATTGAAGGAAGCTTAGTCACTGAAGGAACTCAGTAGTCTCTAGCACTTAGTGAAGTTTTTCTTGGTCATGCTTGCGGTGCTCGGTCAACACTAGTGCTTGGCGATGCCTAGTGTGCTTGGTGATTTTACTATCGCTCAATAGTTCTAGCTTACCGACTGGAGTTCTATGTGATTTATTGAGCCAACTTGGTGTATTTATTCTTGGTAGCCATTTTTATGGGCCGACATGCTGAATTAAATGTTTTTATACATTTGTAAGCTTTGTATGGCATTTAATTATTTGTTTTGGAGAGTTAAAGGTTTCATCTTGCCAACTTATGGCTGATGACTAGTATTTATAGGATTCTTGGGTAGATGTTTAGGGATAGAATTTGGGAGATTTGGAGAACTTAGACAATAGAGCAGATCTAAATATCAGATGTGAAGCTTGAGAGTGAAGTTGTGGAAAAGTTCTTGATGTCCTTGCAGATCAGATTGTAATTTGATAGTTGATTGTAGCAGAGCTAGGGGTTTGCATACTTGGAGACAAGGAGATTGCTTGGAGGCTTGTGAGCTCAAGTTTAGATCTGCCTTAGGGTTTCCATCAGCTTCTGATTATTTTCAGAGCTGAACTAGCTGAGATTATATTGGATCTAGTTATGGATCTTGTAGAATTGTTTTCTAATTATAATTGGCCCTAACCTGGAAGACCTTATAGCTAGGCATGTTAATGAAAATCATTGTTAAATAATTAATTTGTATTGCATTGTTGATTAATCCATTATGTAATTCAGTTGGATGCAAGGTTTGAATTGTCCTTCATTGGATCCACCTACCTTAACTGCATTAGTATGGCCTTTCCCTAAATCTCTTAACCATATACAAACAACATATACAAATTTAGATTTTTACTTCTCAACAACACTACATATAAAAAATCAATCATACTAGTAACACAAACATTATGCAACACAAACATGAATCAAATTCTTTCATTCATTCATGGAAGCCATAGAAAAACACCATAATGAAGAAGAGATAAGCTTGAGAGCCCTAACCTTGAAAATAGAAATTAATGGACATGAATGTTGAATTTGAGCCCTTCCCTTTTGTATTTTCATTCCTTCCATTTTCCTAATCTTTTTCATAGTCTCTAAAGTTACAGAGTGGGTGATTGAGAGGAATTATCTCTAATTTCCCTTCTAAATTTCCAATCCTCCTATTCTCCCAATCCTTGGAAGAAGTGTGAACTCCTATTGGTCACTCTTCCCAAACCCTCACACATTTCTTAAAAAAAGGTTCTTTAAAAGATAGTGGCATGAAAAGAAGACAATATTTTCCCTCCCAAGGAAAGTAATCTACCCAAGACCATGCTTACCATTATTGATTTTCGGCCATCTTGAATAGGCAACTTTTGGGAGGCTTCCCAAGGCCTAAATGAGGTATCCTATGGTAAAAAATCCCCTAACCCATAGGTATATGAAGTGGGTTAGTCAAAATTAGGTTAAACTCAACCCTAGTTGGCCATATGACCCTTCAAAAACCCTAGTTAAGATCACCTACGAACTTCAATGGTTATGATTCCACTTTGGGCTCTCAAACCAAGAAGTCCTTATGGGGAACATAACTAGGAACCATGAGGTGAAGGTGGGTCCTCAAACTTTACAAGTGGACATACCGTGACACATCACTTTTACAACAAGTGTTCCAATTGGCACTACATTACACATCAAAACACACTTGGAAAGTCCACTAGTTAATTTCACAATTTAATGAATGCAAATGTAGATGAAATTCACACCATACACTATACAAAAGAAAATAAATTACAATGAGGTTTTATCTCTTCAATAGACTTAACCTTGGCTTTACAGGATTCATACAGGGTTAGTCATTATTCTATGATAAAATTCCATGGCCATGATCTTGCACTTTCAATTTAAATATCAGAAACCTCAAGAAATAAGGACATCAAGATTCAAAATATAGAATTGGGATTACCATTTAAAATTCTCTAACACATGAATTACATCCTTGTAGTCTCTATGATCATTCATCATAAATTTAATCATTACCTTACAAATGACATACATAAATTGAATCATAAGAACATGATCTCATTAACTCATATGCCAAACTAATCATTCCTAATCTATTTCAATTATAATGTAATTTTATCTAAATTACATAAGAATTAATTTTATCAATTCTAAAAACATCCAAATGACACAAAATCAACTAACCAATTCCTCAAGTAATAGTTATAGAAATATCCTGAAACACAGCAAAATATTTCATCACCTAACCTTTAACCTTCAAAGAATTTCAAATCTCGACATAATTCAAATCTCAATTATCATTTTCCTAAACAACGCATATCAACATTGTAGATCCCTATAGTTTTGTTGACTATTAGTGACCAACACTTAAGCATTTCTATAGGAAATGATGGTCGGTCATCACTATGACCGAGTCATTATGTAAAGGCTGAGCTATGTAATGTTTACTTACCATGTAGTAGTACTGCCGAGTAAACTTATGGTCACTATGTATTTTTGTAGTATATCGAGTCTAGTTTTGCCGAGTCAAATATGAAATGATTATCGAGCATCAAAGATATCAACATATGCCAAGTACAGTGAATTCTGAGTATCAAGAACTGCATTTTCCAAGCTAGCCAAGAATGACATAAGAGTTTGTTTTGGCACAGTGATTGAGGTAAACCATTTTGGCCGACATTCATGTTTTGTATTTTATTTTTTGATATAATTACGGAGGTAATTACGCATCTACTTAGAAATCATTGATCCCTATGTAATACCTAGAGCCAATCATAAATTAGAAAGGCTTAAGTGGCAAAGAAATTAATCTGAACCGAAGATCTTGAATCATGAAGATGTTTTGTTGATTATATAAGGTCAAGATCTAAACCCTAAAACGCAGTAGCAAGGGATAGTGAATGTGAAGGGAATAAGTAGATAGGTATTACTCAGTGAAGAAGAGTATTCAGACAGAGTTCAGTGACTGAGCCAAGCAGTGAAAAGATAGAAAAGAGATAAATCTGATAGATAAGATCAACACAATACAGTAAAGAGAAGATATGTAATCTGCATAAAGTGCAAACCAAAGATCAGGTACTGAGACATTCTAACCAGTGTATTAGGGTAAATCTCTTATCTGAGTAGTCCTAAAAAACTTTTGTAATCTCTTAACCAAGTGCTTGCTTTGTTGTAAGTTTCAAATCCTTTAGCAAGGTAGACTGTATAAGTCTTTTAGCTCTTAACAGGGCAGACCCCTCATAGGGTAGATCAAGTTTTGATCAAATTTTGTAAGCCCTAATAGGAAAATTTATTACTACATTAGTGAAGATTTGTGGGTCTCATGCCCACCCCATTTTTACCTTTCAAAGGTTTTTGGGTAACCAAAATCATTGTGTTATGAATGCTTTCATGGATACTATTTAGTATGTTAGTTATTTGAGTATGATCAAGTATTGTTGATGCTATGAAAAAGTTTTATTTAAATGAAAATGGTTAAGTAGGTGATGTCTGATTCACCCCCCCCCTCTCTCAATATCATATTTGCCAATTATATTTCCAACAATTGGTATCAGAGCTGTAAGGTTTCTCATAGAAAGTCTAACTGCTTGAAGAAAAAGATCTTGAGATGGAATTCTATAAGTTGTGAAAGGTCATCGAGAATCAGAAAATTGATGTACAGCGGGCATTACAACAACTAGAAGCAGCTAGAAGCGAACTAAAGAAATCCTTGAGCAAAAGGAGAGATATTGCTATTTAGCAAAATGAATCACAAGATCAAGAAGAAGATACCACTAGACTATTTGATAATGGAAACTCTACAGAAAGTGACAAAGCCATAAAAGATCTACTAGAGAAGAATACCATACTAAATGATGACATCAAGAATCTAAAGAGAGAACAGGAAATTCAATCTGTCAAACTTTGTGAAATAGTTGAATAGAAAAATAAAGCTGAAGATGATAAAACAATGGCTGAAGAAGACAAAAGACAAATTGCAATGAGATTAGATGAAAGGACAAGTGACATGAAAAGGTTGACTAATAATCAACTAGACATGGTAAATCAACTGCTGATGGTTAATCAAGAGTTGGGCAATAAAGATATGGAAATAAACCAATTGAGGTCTAAGAATGATCAATTGAGGAATGAACTGAGATCTAAAAAGGAAATCAATGAAAGGATGAACAAACCTAATGAAGTTGTAAAATATTTTGAAGACCTGTTAAGGCCACCTAGAAGATCTAATGATAGATCTAGACTTGGACTCAATGAACATGCTTCATCTATTGAAGAAGGAGAATCATCAAATAATGGAGAATAGAAGAATTCTAAACTGAAGAACAACAAGCCCACATGCCATCATTGTGGAAAGCCAAGACATAAAGCCAACATATGTAGAAGCAAACATGGTAAGTTTGATTCTAAACTAAGTTCAATGGACATTGCTTTAACTATAAGAAACATGGATATCAGGCACATGAATGTAGGTATAAGGTAAGTAACCCACCTACCTCACCTAAGTTTCAAGGCAATTGTTTCAACTGTCAGAAGTATGGGCATAGAGCATTTGAATGCAGATCTAAACCAAGATGGTAATCAAATGATCAAAGTATGTCTCCTGTGAAGAACAACTCATACAATTGGGATTATAACACATGGTATAGTTGTCATTACTATGGAAAATATGGACACATTGGAGAAAATTGCATGAAGACTCATTTCATAGGCAGATCCAAAAGCTAGATGAATGGAAGCATGGTATGTTAAAAATGTAATAAGATAGGTCATCTTAAGAAAGATTCTAGATCACCTATGCTGAGCAATGATCAGAATCAGAATGAAGATATCCATGAAAAATTGAAAAATTAGATGGACAAGACATGGAAGAAGAAAGAAGAAGGAAGCACTAGTGAAGCTAGCACATCTGAGGTCACCCAATCCAATGGATCAAGTGATCACACTTCTTCTAACTAAGAATAGAAGGTATGTTTGGAACTGAATTTTACAAAGCTTTATTTTACATTAGTTCCTAACATAAAGATTGAGTAGAAGTCCAATATTCATAGATAAAGATGCACTAGGACATATCTGAGTGAAATAGAAAATTTCACTTTTGATGTCGAGTGTCAGTATCCTGACCAAGTTATCAGTGTATGCCAAGCACCTGTTATGGATGAGATAATATAAATACCGAGCTATGTTGTAATGGTTATTTTGACCAAGCTTATATTAGCTGAGGTCAGCATGAGTTTGCCGAGACAACTGTACTCCACTTACAAATTTTGTACAGAGCATTTATGAGGCCCTAATTTTACCTTTTTTGGAATCTATAAAGCAGAAAGTTGCAGCTCATTTCATTTCACCTAGAAAATTAACATTTATTTGAGTGATTTAGAGTGCGTGCAACCAATTTATCAAAGATGATTCTGAATCTCTACAATGTGTCATTGGCAAAAATTATCTACAGGGTACTTACAAGAAAAAGGTAAATTACCGAGGAAACATTTGTTTTCAAAATTTTAAAATTAAAATGGCATCATCATCTGCTATAGTGAAGAAACAAGGGATGGAAGTTTTCAATGCACAACTGGTAAGAAATGAAGTTTGCAAGCCAAAGATTTTTAGGACAATTTTGAAATCTGTGATTAAAGGAGATTTGTCCAGCGCCCTATCTTCTATTCCTGAAAATATGTTAATGATGTGTTGGATCTTTTCCTTGCTGGACCAAACTTGAATCAAATAGTTGGGCTTGATTCTTAGGATAGGCACTCAATTTTGACAAGAAAATAGTCCAATTGATGAGGATAAAGAACATCCTCCTTCTTTGAGCTCCATATCACTCAGGCGGGTATTTCCTTATCTGCACACTCAAGACACCTCGTGATAAACAATAGGCCTGTAGATACATTAGTCTGGAATAGTTTTCAAACCCCTTCAGGTAACTTGTACCCCAATGAAGCAAATTCTTATGCAACAGCCCTACTTGCATAGAATGAGTCTAAAGACTAGAGAGAACCTCCTATTACTGCTACCAACATCAAAGGGAAAGGTATTGGTTAGGATGAATTTTGTGTTTGATGACTGAAAGGTGATTATATAGCAGAGACCAGACTAGTGCCTAATCCTTTGGGCAGAAGAGTCTAACATAAATCAATAGAGGGGTTTCTAAGAAATACAGTGATATGCCTTACAAACCACATACAATTTGGATAGAATGCCTTACAAACTATCCCCTCAATCCTAGATTATTATCATCAAGATCCCAACAGATGTGTTCATTCCCTGAAATTGCACATAAGGATTTAATCCTTTCCTTGAAAGAAACTCATGCACCAATTAGAATAGCTGCCTTAAAACTAGTATGTTCTATATGCCTTAAAAATAGAAACATACAAGAATAAGCACAAAGAAAAGAGACAATATTAGAACCAGGATAGAAACTGTATTGTATTTCATGAGTGTATCAATACATACAAGGGAAAACTCTTCACTCAAAGACTCTGAATGAGAATCTGCTATAGACTAGTTTTCTTTGCATTCAACATCAAGAAAATGGAAGCAGAGAATGGAATCCCTTGGATTGCCAAAGATTGGAACCAAGAACCAAAGACTGGAGATCACAGAACTAGGAAGACCAAAAATCTTGGAACCCTTACAAAATTGAACAACCTACAATTTATACCACTGGTTACCTTGGAATCCCAAACAATAGGATGCAACAAGCAATGGGTAACCAGGGTTAGGGCTTTCACCCACCCAACCAACCAAATCAATTAGAAAAACCATCAAAATTTATTGCAGGGGAAGAAGAATAGGTAATCTAGAGAAAACAAATCTCAGGCAAATCTACAGCCATGAAAATCTGCAAGCTAGTACAAGACACCAAGGAATTGCCATAAAAACTAGTCAAATTGGCCACATGCAAACACACCTCGAGCACAAAACCACACTCCTCTAGGTACAAAATCATTACTATGATTGGCCACTGAGACCCTGGATCACATCGCAATTATAGGTACCATCAAACAAATTGAAATTAGGCCACTGAAACCATAAATTTTTGGTACTTCATGCCGCTGCAAACCCACTACAAAGACATTTAAAATTTGGTGCCAATGGCAAACTGGTCAACCTTTAAATCATAACCGTTGATATCATGCTTTCTCGGCAAATCGGGTAGCCCATAAAGGAATCTTGGTTTACAATTATGCCTGGTCACATGATCGCAAGACACCCTACTCACCCTTGTGATCATTTGACCACAATCACTTAGCCACGGTCAACAGTCCATCACAAACCCCTTGAAAGGTCCTCGATCTAGTCAGTAGTCAAGCAACCAATCAAAAACAAGCATGTCGAAAAGACTCACATCATGGGCCCACCTTAACTCCGCATTAGCAATGTCACAATAGTTGTCACATGATCGCATAGCCCGGAGAAGGGCTATGCGAACATGCGACATGCCACACCTACAACCCTTTACCACCTCACAGCTCCGCATAACCACCACCGCTAAGCCTGGCGGTTAGTCACATGATTGCATAGCCTTGAAAAAGGCTATGAGATCATGCAAAAAACCATTACTTACCATGCCTCGGCCTTTCCAACAACTGCCATGCCTTAGACTTGGGCTTGCCTAATGCCACATGTCACACCACCACTCACTACAACCACTGAGTCATCTTTGCCATAGGACCCACCTGCAAATAAGCCTTCAAAATTGAATGACAGGTGCATGCTCGCATGGGTTTGAAACCTCCCATGAGATCATGTGCCAACCACTACATCTTCCATGCTATCCACCTCATCTGACAGCGGGACCACAATACTTCCACCAGCAACGGGCCCAGGAACAGGTGTTAATCGGTCGCATGATCACATGTTAGAAAACTCTGACATGCGACCATGTGATAGCCAACCATAGGCTACCACATAACTGCCAATGGGACCAACACAAGAAGTAATTGGTCACATGTCACATGTCAAAAATTTCTAACATGCAATCATGTGACAACCAATCATTTTAAAGCCCTTAAAGACCTGGGCCCACCATCCGATCGCACATGCATAGTTAGTACCGATGAACAAGGAGTGCCGGCAAAAGGGAAGAAATGCGAGGTCAAAAGCACATAGGGTTTTTGGTGAAAGATCAAAAACATCCAGGGTATTCATGTAGATGAAATAGAAAACATCGTAGGTTTTCGACACTTTGGTAGATTCTGAGACTGTTTCTTGCAGACCATAAAACTTTAATAACTCCCTGGGTTTTATGAATTAGGAGATGCGATCTGAACTAGAGCATGGTGACATCATGAACAACATAGGGCTAAGGGCACACACCATGAACCATTATGGATTTTCATCACAAGTCAAAACTATGATTGCAGGCATGGCAGGACAACATTACAAAACATTTGCAGGGAACAGGCCATTTTCATAGGATTTTTGCATTGACAGGAAAATGGACTAACAGCGGCTCTATCTAAGTATGCATGCCTCTTGCAAGCATGGAAAGAATCTAGATCTCTGGGAGAAGTAAACCACCTACTAGGAAAAATGCAGAGACCTCAAAAAACATAGGGAATAGACAGGAAAGGGAAACTATTCACAAAATGTACATTTTAAAAAAAAAACCTACAGAAACAAACAAAAGTCAGTTCTTGCCTCTGTCAAAAATTTGATTCTCATTTCTTCCTTCATGTGGCACATCAAGCATTCTATTTTCATTTGTTTCAATAGGTGTTTCAACGTGTTCAACAAGCATATCAGGAAGAACAAAGTAGCTATCTTCATAATGCATGTAAAATTTATTGGCACTCTCTCCATCTTGCTCAATATGAAAGTATGATTTAGCATGCCAATGATCAGTATCATCAGATAAGAACCTGTTCTTCTCTACTGACTCATGTATGCTATCAATTGGAAACACAAAAGCCTCATACTCTTCTTGCAGAAAGGCCTCATTCATATCCTGACCTTGCATTTCCTCTGGTGTAGCTGGCTGAACCTCGAATGAGTAATCAGACTGATACCCACAGGTGGAAAATAGGCATCTTGATTCTACTAAATTTGAAACCTCCACATGTTCTTCAAACAAAGGATTGATAACTCTATGCAATGCACTAGGTTGAACATCATGACAAAAAATGGGTTGATAATCATCATAGTCTTCATCATATAAAGTGTTAGTGAACACTTTAAACTCACTACCCATTTTAGGATTATTTAATAACCCATCACTTAAATCTTCATGTTCAAACTCACTAACATCACATTGAATTATCACTTCCTTATCTTCATACTCCTCACTGAAGGAGTGTTCACTTCCACCATTACTTTCTTCTTCCCATGTTGCATCTAATTCATATGAGGATACATCAACATCACTGCCTTCATCATCCTCACCTGAATAACCACTGAAATCACATTCAGACATCTCTGAATGAATGGAGGATCTTGTACACCTTGATTTTGATTCTTTCTCACTACCACAATCTGAATACTCCTCTGACAAAACTTCATCAGAAGAAGTACCCTTAGCATTAGATATGGGTTGCTCTGAAATACAACTTGTATTCCCTTTTTGCTGACGATCCTTTTGCAGCTTATTCCATTCATCATCATCAGCAAACTCTTCTAAGAATAACCACTTGAATTCAGTCAAAGAAGAGATGCATTTTGGGGGTAGATTTAGATACCAATTAGATGCAACCCCTTTGAGGGATCTCCCAAAAAACATCATACTAACATCCTCATCAAAAATTTGATATTCTATAATAAATCTATAGAATGCTAGGAGATGCTTCACTATTGAATCAGACTGACAATCAAAAATAGGAATTAGACCCAAAAGCTCACCAGGAAAAGAATGAGGGGACTTTGGAAGAACATAACTTAAAGGTCTATCCAACTTGACAAAACCCAGCCACCTAGACTGGCTTTTCCTTTGATTTTCCATTTGATTTGAAACAAGATGAGAACCAATCATCGTATTTCAGTCTTCCCTATATACTAGCACTAAATAATTGATAGGGAAACATTGTAATTATAAATACCTGAAAGTTTTGTAGAAGAAAACTTTGTTGACTGGGAAGACATGGTAGATCTAGAGCTCACCATGCAGCTCTATTAGGTTCCTTGATATATAGAGTCACCACCTCCTTGAAGAGGAAGATATTACACTGATTTTGTATCTTCTTCCAATCAATACATAGAACTTCATAGGGTTCACTGCTTATCAGAAACTACACTGATCAAATAGAGAAAAATTAGAGCCGCCACTCACAACTAGGTGAGAAAATTTAGCAAATACTTGTTTGTTCATTTGACTCTTTCCAATGGTTCCCCAGCAGAGTCACCACTTTGTTGGATCTTTTCCTTGTAGGACCAAACTTGAATCAAATAGTTGGGCTTGATTCTCAGTGTAGGCACTCAAGTTTGACAAGAAAATAGTCCAATTGATGAGGATAAAGAACATCCTCCTTCTTCTTTGAGCTCCACATCACTCAGGAAGGTATTTCCTTATCTACAAACTCAAGACACCTCATGATAAGCAATAGGCCTATAGATACATTAGTGTGGAATAGTCTTCAAACCCCTTCAGGTAACTTGTACCCCAATGAAGCAAATTCTTATGCAACAGCCCTACTTTCATAGAATGAGTCTAAAGACTAGAGAGAACCTCCTATTACTACTACCAACATGAAAGGGAAAGGTATTGGTGAGGATGAATTTTGTGTTTGATGACTGAAAGGTGATTATATAGTAAAGACCAGACCGGTGCCTAATCTTTTGGGCAGAAGAGTCTAACATAAATCAACAGAGGGGTTTCTAAGAAATACAATGATAGGCCTTACAAACCACATATAATTTGGATAGAGTACCTTACAAACTATCCCCTCAATCCTAGATTATTATCATCAAGATCCCAATAGATGTGTTCATTCCCTGAAATTGCACATAAGGATTTAATCCTTTCCTTGAAAGAAACTCATGCAACAATTAGAATAGCTGCCTTACAACTAGTATGTTCTATATGCCTTACAAATAGAAACATACAAGAATAAGCACAAAGAAAAGAGACAATAATAGAACCAGGATAGAAACTATATTGTATTTCATGAGAGTGTATCGATACATACAAGGGAAAACTCTTCACTCAAAGACTCAGAATGAGAATCTGCTATAGACTAGTTTTCTTTGCATTCAGCATCAAGAAAATGGAACCAAAGAATGGAATCCCTTGGATTGCCAAAGATTGGAACCAGGAACCAAAGACTGGAGATCACAGAACTAGGAAGACCAAAAATCTTGGAACTCTTACAAAATCGAACAACCTACAATTTATACCACTGGTTACCTTGGAATCCCAAATAGTAGGATGCAACAAGCAATGGGTAACTGAGGTTAGGGCTTTCACCTACCCAACCAACCAAATCAATCAAAAAAGCCATCAAAATTTATTACAGGGGAAGAAGAATAGGCAATCTTGAGAAAACAAATCTCAAGCATATCTGTAGCCATGAAATCTACAAGCCAGTATAAGACACCAAGGAATTGCCATAAAAACTAGTCAAATCGGCCACCTGCAAACACACCTCGAGCACAAAACCACACTCCTCTAGGTACAAAATCATTACTACAATTGGCCACTGAGACCCTGGATCACATCGCAACTACTAGTGCCATCAAACAAATTGAAATTAGGCCATTGAAACCATAAATTTTTAGTACTTCATGCCACTACAAACCCACTGCAAAGACATTTAAAATTTGGTGCCAATGGCAAACCGGTCAACCTTTAAATCATAACTGTTGATATCATGCTTTTCTGGAAAATTAGGTGGCCCATAAAGGAATCCTTATTTACATTTATGCCTAGTCGCATGATCACAAGACACCCTACTCACCCTTGTGATCATGCGACCATAATCACTTAGCCGCGGTCAACAGTTGATCACAAACCCCTTGAAAGGTTCTCGGTGCAGTCAGCAGTCAGGAAACCAATCAAAAACAAGCACATTGGCAAGATTAGCATCAGGGGCCCACCTTATCTCTACATCAGTGATGTCGCAATAGTTGTCACATGATCGCATAGCCCGAAGAAGGGCTATGCAAACATGTGACATGCCACACCTACAACCCTTTACCATCTCATAGCTCCGCATAACCACCGCTGCTAAGCCTGGTGGTTAGTCACATGATCACATAACCTTGAAAAAGGCTATTAGATTATGTGACAAACCATTACTTACCATGCCTCGGCCCTACCAAAAACTACCATGCCTTAGACTTGGGCCCGCCTAATGCCATATGTCACACCACCACTCACTACAACCGCTGAGTCATCTCTACCATAGGACCCACTTGCAAATAAGCCTTTGAAATCAAATGGCAGGTGCATGATCGCATGGGTTTGAAACCTCCCATGAGATCATGCACCTACCACTAGATCTGCCATGCTATCCACCTTGTCTGACAGTGGGACCACAATACTTCCACCACCAATGGGCCTAGGAACAGGTGTCAACCGGTCGCATGATCACATGTCAAAAAACTTTGACATGCAACCATGTGACAATCAACCACAGGCTGCTACATAACTACCAATAGGACCAGCACAAGAAGTAACTAGTCACATGGTCGCATGTCAGAAATTTTTGACATGTGATCATGTGACAACCAATCATTTTAAAGCCCTTGAAGACCTGACCCCACCATCTGATCGCACTTGCACAGTTAGGACCAATGAACAAGGAGTGTCAAAAAAAGGGAAGAAATGTAAGGTCAAAAAAACATAAGGTTTTCAGTGAAAGATTGAAAACATCTAGGGTATTCATGTAGATGAAATAGAAAATATCATAGGTTTTCAACACTTTGGTAGATTCTGAGACTATTTCCTGCAAACCATAAAACTTTAATAACTCCTTGGGTTTTATGAATTAGGAGATGCGATCTGAACTGGAGCATGGTGACATCATGAACAACATAGGGCTAAGGGCACACACCATGACTCATTATGGATTTTCATTGCAAGTCAAAACTATGATTGCAGGCATGGTAGGATAGTATTACAAAACATTTGCAGGGAATAGGCCATTTTCATAGGATTTTTGCATTGATAGGAAAATGGACTAACATGATGAATGATATTAGGTCATGTTATATGTGAAAAATTGGGGAAATCAGAGATTATCAGATCAGGGAGGTGTATGATAAGTTATGTGTTAATGAAGTGTTGAAGCTAGAGTATAAATCGGTTGTCAAACAAGGGTTAGTGCATGCCCTAGATTTCCAATAGAATTTTCAAGTGGAATGGATAAAAATAGTGTTGAGTTGAGTACATGACATGTAAGTATGGCTGGAAGATGGACTCATGAAGATAACAAAGGAAATGATCCATCGAGTCATCAAATACCTGACGATCCCAGGAAAAAGGACAATGAAGTGTTCTAGCAAAGAAGAAATTTAGGCAAACACACAAGCAGTTTGGAACAAATGTGGAATGATGATCTCTACCATTATAGATCCAAAAATTTACTTTGTTGTTATGGTTATCTCGCACAAGTTCTACCGATCTAGTCAGTTGGACAATGTCCCCTGTATGGCAGTGGACCAAGCATGGAAAATCATTAAGAAAGGGCACATGTATGATCTTTTCGAGAACCTCAACTCAATTAGGACTATAAAGAATTATATGTGTAAGTTTGGCTCTTCGCTAATCTATCTATTCTTTTATGTAATGAAGAGTTTTCCTACTCATGGAGGTGTAATATGGGATAAGAAGAAACCCATTACTATGCAAATCAGTGATTTCATAGGTCAAATAGGAGATAGTTTTAATGGAGTGATGGACAAATATTTTTTTGAATTTAAGAAGAAAATGAGGAAGAGGAGTAGAATCCCTATGTCATTAGTTGAAAAGTATAGTAATGATATATGTTTTCTAGTTGACACAAACTTTAGATATGCACAAGAAGTTCTTCCTAGGGTTTCATGGCTCATGCCACTACCCTATGAAGTTAATATAGATGAAGCTACTACTAGTATAATAGCCCTCTTAGATAAACAAATTGATAGTAAAGCACCCTACTTTGGAACATATGAAGAAGCCAAATCAAAAATCTCTATGGGTTTAACAGTTGCAACCTTAGAGAGGAAAAGAAAGAAGATAGTAAATAATGTAGAGAAATATGTGAAAGAATCGGAAAAGGATGCTCCACTAGAATTAACCAAGGTTTTGGGTGAAAATGAACCAAGTGAATCTAGTGACAGTGAAGAAGAAGAAGAAGAAACTCAAGTTGAAGAGAAGAAAGGAAAGAAGGCAGTAATTGTCGAGCCCCTAAACAAGAAAATAATACTAAAACCTAAAGTGTCTTCATCACCTATGCTGAGGCCTAGAACAAGGGAAGAAACTATAGAAAATCCTAAGTTATCCCCTACATCTAGTAAATGAAAACTTGCACAACCTAAGGCAGTGCCGAGTAAGGTAAACAAAAGGCCTATAAGAAAACTTGTGTTAGTTCAAGAAGATGATGAAGAAACTAAAAGTGATGAAGAGGTGAAGAAGAAGATTACATTGCAGGATGTCAAAACTACTGTGGATGAAATATGCCACAAAATCACAAACTCTGCAGGAGTGGATAACTTGAAAGAATTAAAGTTTGGAAGTTTGGGTATAGGTGAGAAAGAAAAAGTTGAAGATGCTATTCTTGAAATGCTTTGCACTTTCAAGATGTTACCTATTCAGTTGGAGAACCAAATCCCTAAGGAGCTAAGCAACAGGAGGCAAAAATGGTAATATGCTCTTAATACTAAAAAATAAATAAGGGAGAGCACCTTAGCACAAGTGGAATCAAGTCTCACCCCTGCCAACATTAGAGAAACTGTCAAGAAATACTGAGCCAAATTTGATCCTAAGCTCAAAGCTTATCTAGTCCTTCAACACAAGGTTGAGGAAGTTGTACAGGAGAGTGTCAAGATTTGGAAGATAGTGTTTGGATTGTTGATTGACAAAGATGGAGACAATGGTGCTAGTACATAAAAGGATGTCAAGCCTGCAACACAACCAAATGTAATGGAATCACCCATTCCAAAGATAGAAGCTCTTACGGTATGAGAAATTTAGAAGGAACTCAAAGTACACATTGTTGATATCATAGACGATACCCCAGATAAGAATCTAGTGTTAACCGAGGAAGACATACAGGCTGAGAAAGAAAAAGATACATCTTTGCCAGGTAGTAATACTATACTTTTTCAAGTCAAAGCTTATCTAAAAATTGATGGGACATCAACTGGTAACACCACCCCTTCCAAATAAAAAGTTGTTATAGTTGACATGTTAGCCAGTACTAGCATTACCAAGGAACCAGATAAGCTGACACCAGTTATTCAAACCACATCTTCCAAGGAGATTCACTAGGAAAAAGAAGAGAAGTAAGAAGAAAAAGATACTAGTCCTCATGTGGAGGATAAGGGAATAGAAAGAAAAGAAGGAAAAGACAAAGCTACTGAGGTATAGGAGCCTACAGAACAAGAAGCAATACAAGCTCCTATACAGATGTCAAGTGGGAGCACACCGAAGAAGGCACTCAAGAAGAAAATATAAGTCTTTTCACCCGAGGTAACCATTAATGGAGTTATTGTTATTCCTAAATGGGATACTGATAACTTATCCTATGAGCAATTGTAGATATTGAAAGATTTATTGACAAGGAAAACAAGACAAGAAGAATTGAGAAGGGAACATTAGCAAAAATAGGTTTTGTATGGAATTAAAGATATATTTAATGAAGTCTATGAGTTGCTAGATGTAAACAGTTCCACTCCCATATTGGAACAACTTGTACATATTGTTAAGAAGGTAAATAATGAAGTGAGCAACACTAGTGATAAATCATTTCAGTGGTCGGAAAGAAACTTCAAGACCAAGATGCTAGAGAAAGTATCTATCGAGATTGCAGTTAAATAGGTCACACTTTCCACTTTGGTAGCAAAGACCAAAGAAGTAATTGTAAATGCAAAATCTCTGCTCACCAAAATTTTCAATATAGAATAGTTCACTAAGGAGAACCAATGATTGATTGATCAACTACAGCAAGAAATCAAATCCACTAGTTATTCCTTAAGTGTTGATGCAGAAAATAGTTCCAACCATTATGTCAAGATCATGCATATACAAGGAAAGATAGACGAACTGATGGCTAATGATGGAAAGATTAGATCTCACCTACTTTCTATGGAAACAATTTTAACACCTCACCTAGAGGAAATATAGAAAAAGTTGGTCAAGGCGAAGAACTTAACCCAAAGGGATCCAAAACTGTCTACTATCAAGAGCCTAATCATTCTAGCTACTGAGCTAGAAGTGTAGTCTGAAGTTTTAGCTATTGCTCTTGGAGGATGGGAAACTGAACTACACATGGTTATGATGTTGCACAAACCATTTCTGGAGAACCACTTTGAGATCCCCACTCCAGAGGAAATTCATCGTGTCAATATCAAGGGGGAAGTAAAATGACATTACTTGACATGACAAAGTGAGGTAACCAAAATTTAGAAAATTTTGAATGTATATATATCTTAAGGGGAGTATTTTTCTTATACTACATATTTTTGAAAATATAGATGTAATGTCACGACAAAGTTTTTTTTCCACTAATGTCAAAGGGGGAGATTGTAGATCCCTATGGCTTTGTTGACTATTAGTGACCCACACTTAGTCATTTATCTAGGCAATGATGTTTGATCATCACTACGACCGAGTCATTATGTAAAGGATAAGCTATGTAATGTTTACTTACTGAGCAGTAGTACTGTCGAGTAACCTTATGGTCACTATGTATTTTTGTAGTATACCGAGTCTAGTTTTGTCAAGTCATATATACAATGACTACTAAGCATCAAAGATATCAACATATGCTAAGTACAGTGAATGCCACATATCAGGAACTACATTTGCCAAGCTAGCTAGGAATGACATAAGAGTTTGTTTTAGCACAGTGATCAAGGTAAATCATTTTGGCTGACATTCATGTTTTTTATTTTGTTTGTTGAGATAATTACAGAGGTAATTACACATCTACTTAGAAAGTATTGATCCCTATGAAATACCTAGAGCCAATCATAAATTAGCAAGGCTTAAGAAGAAAAAGAAATTAATTTGAACCGAAGATCTTGAATCATGAAGATGTTTTGTTGATTATATAAGATCGAGATCTAAACCCTAAAACGTAGTAGCAAGGGATAGCGAATGTGAAGGGAGTAAGAAGATAGGTATTATTTAGTGAAGAAGAGTATTCAGATAGAGTTCAGTGACCAAGCTAAGTAGTGAAAGGATAGAAAAGAGACAAATCTGATAGATAAGATCAACACAATACAGTAAAGAGAAGATCTATAATATGCATATAGTGAAAACCAAAAGATCAGGTACTGAGGCATTCTAACCAGTGTATCAGGATAAATCTCTTAACTGAGTATTCCTAACAGACTTTTGTAATCTCTTAACTAAGTGCTTACTTTGTTTTAAGTTTCAAATCCTTTAGCAAGGTAGACTGTATAAGTCTTTTAGCTCTTAACAGGGTAGACCCCTCATAGGGTAGATCAAGTTTTGATCAAATTTTGTAAGCCCTAATAGGAAAATTTATTACTGCAGTAGTGAATATTTTTGGGTGTCATCCCCACCCCAATTTTACCTTTTAAGGGTTTCTGGGTAACCAAAATCATTGTGTTATGAATGCTTTCATGGATACTATTTAGTATGTTAGTTATTTGAGTATGATCAAGTATTGTTGATGCTATGAAAATTTTGTATTTAAATGAAAATGGTTAAGTAGGTGATATCTAATTCACCCCCCCCCTCTCAGTATCACATTTCCCAATTATATTTCCAACAAACATGTATACCCAAATTGAAACATCTCACCATTCATCTTAATCAATCATCATAACGCTAGTCATAATGTATCATAGGGTCAATAATGGGAGTATGGAAAGTGTCATATAACATAAAGTATCATCATCTAAAGTAATCAAATCCATATCAAAAGGTTAAAGGGTATGTGCAAGATCATGAGGGGCCAAACTATGCCCTTAAGTGGCAATGAAAAATCAGCAAATCAGGGTTAGTCAACTTGACGTGAAAACTTCAACTAGCTATAAACCTAATATCAAAAATTTGTAAGAATAGAATCTATAGAAAATTGAATTTAGTTTCTAAAATACTAGGCCTTTTTTGAGAAAAAGTTAGTATGATTGGTGAAAAGTATAGATTTCAATGCAGCAGTACAAAAATTTTAGGAAAAAAATAAGAAGTAGGTGTATGTTTGACCACCTTAATCATAATCAAATGATAATATTTTATTATAAGATTTTATATATAAGTAGTAGATTCATGCCCGGATGTGACGCGTGTTTTTTTGTAATTTTAGTCCAAAAAAATAATTAATTATGAATTTTTTACTAAAACATTTTAGAATAAAAAAAATCCCATGTCTGACCACCTTAACTCATTCAAAACTTTACAAAATTCAAAAAAAAAAAAATTTCCTTATATTAGGCAAAGTATAGAATGTGACACATTTTTTGGATTTCAAAAATGTTATACCGTTTGAAAGTTATAGTCATTTTTCAATCAGTATATAAATCAGCACTTTAGAGGTAGCTCAATTAGAAAATAACTAATAATTACATACCGAATTCAAAATTTGATAGCAATTATATTGATAGAAAGCTGATAATCTCCTTAAGATACCCTTTTCATTTTATCAAATTCAGGTGAAAAAAAAGTCGTCAGCTACATTGTCAAAGTTTTGAACTAACATCGCCACTTTTTGGCCCCTCATGATCTTGCACATACCCTAAAACCTCTTAATTAATCAAAACATTAATCCAATTACTAGGTCCATCACAATGATAAATGGAAAAGCTATGACGGTTTTTGGGTGAGGCCTCACACTTTCATTTGGATAAATAGAAATTGTTTCATTCAAATCTAAAGTTTTAGGGTTCTTTCATGCAAGCTAGGAACACTTCAAGTTTTGGAAGCTTAAAAAGAACTACATATCGGCATTTCATTCCTATTTGGTTCCTAACAAATCCTAATTCATTCTAAGTGTTCCCAAATCAATCTTGAAACATTATTCTTAGCTAAGGTGAACTTTATTTGCATTATCTTAAGTGTTTTCCAAGTTTCATGCAATCTAAGAGCAAATCTACATCTCATTCCTAATTGGTTCCTAAACAGTCCTAATCTTTCCTAAACATTCCTAAATAAATCCCAATTCTTTGTTATTGGTAAAAAAAAATGTCTTTTTGCAAAATCTTGAATGTTTTCCAAAATTTTCATGCATGATTGAATCTAGGAACCTCTTTTTTGGGTCTAAAAACTGAATTCTAGAACACCAAATCTTGAGTGAAATCTAAAGAATTGAACCAAAGTCTTAAAAGAGTCATTTCCCTTTAAATTCTAAAGAAAACACAAATCTTGAATGCATTCAAGTTTGAAAACAAAGCAAGTTCATTCTATTTTAAAGTTCAAAATCAGGTTCCTAAAGAAAGCAAAAAACTCAATCTTGAATGCCAAAGTAAAGAACTTGCAATCTCTTTCAAAAAATTTATTGTCTTCAAAAGAAATGAAGAAATCAAAAACCTTAGTACAAGTGTTTGGAAAGATCTTCATTTTCAAAATTAGCTTAATCAAATTGGGAAAGAATCCTCTTGGTGTGCTTTCTAGGAGTCTTCAAAATTTTGCAAAGCCTTGTTAACTAAGTGAAGTAAAAGAAGTTGAACTTGGACGAGTTCACTTGTTTTACTTCTAGAGAAGCCTATCTAGAGAGAAAATCACTTCCTCTTTGGAGAATGACTTCAAATCGGTACTTCCCTAACCATTATAGAAATAAAGCATTGAGAAAACTCTCACTTCATCCCCTCAAGCTCAGGTGATGTGTGTTGATGGTAGCCCAAGGTAGGTGAATATCCCTACTATTTCGACATGGTCAACTAGGGTCTTAAGTGAGTCACACATGTACAAACCAATTGGGAGGACACCACAGATCAAACTAAAAACTTGTTAAAATAGAAGCTTCCCAATCTACTCCTGAAGGTATCAAAATATTTGTGCAAGGATTGATCCAAGTGGTTTCCTAGATCACCTTAAGACACTCACCATATGTATCCCTTTTAGGGATACCAAGATGTGGGAAAAGATTTTGATACTAGCCTTCTCTTAGGTAGTTTTGTTTGAAGTTCAAAAATTTAGTGCAAACATCTGTCAAAACATACACTCTTTTTGGAAACACTATCATATTTAGTGGTCAAAATCATCTACTTGTATCCCACAAAGTTTCTTTGTCCTTTGTCAAGATTTCTTTCAAAGTGTCTTTGTTAGGTTTGTCCTTTTCCATTGGAGACATAAAAAATGATCCAAAACTTGATCAAAGTTATTCAGACATCCTTGCAGAAAAAGATCCTTCAAAATCAGCTACCCAAAAGCTTTTTTTCAATCCAATTCCCAAAATTTTCCAAGATATGTCTAATTCAATCAAACACAAGAAAGCCAAGCTTCCCAAATCCCAAGTCCACCAAGAGAAGAAGGTTGCAAAAAGAAACCTAAAAGATCACCAACCATCCCTCAAATCAATCCAAGAAAAAGAAAAGTATTAAGAGAAACTGGATAATGTGGGCTATAATGCCAAAGTGAAGCAATTTTTGTACCGATTCCATGGTAATCATTTCTATATCAACCTAGAAAGAGAGGACTAGTTCGGCCCATCGTATATCCACCATTCCTTCAGAATCCCACAATCCTATCTCAGCATCCTTTTCATCCTAGATCATTCTTAGATTCATCATTGCATCACCATCCATCCTTATCTTGCATCATAGTTCATCTTCCTAGCTGCATCCTTGCATTATTTGTCATCTTCCTAATTGCATCATAAGTCATCCCTTTTCAGCTGCATCTAGGTTATCCTATTAGAATAGTATCATTTTAGTCATCTCTCATCATTCTCCCATTAGCAATCCACAATCATAATCCTTGTCATTATCCTTCATCCTAATCCCAAATCCAAATCCAACATCCAAGAAAGAAACTATCATCCTTGAACCAAATCCAGTGAACCAAATCCCAAATACTTTGTGTCCTATCCTTTAAGTTACTTCAAATCCTTATCCCAAATTAGAAATCTCCACCCTTTGACAAAGCATTGTCTAGGGCATCCATACATGTCCTTATAAGCCTCATCATCTTGAGTAAGAGATTGGCCTACATTCACAAGCATCCTGTCAGCCAAAGATCATTAGTCTATCCTAGGTTGACAATCCAATCCTATTTGATCCTAAATCAGAAAAAAGAAACTCATTTGACCAATACTTAGTAAATCTTCCATCATCCTCCACCAAATATTTCATCATCTCTTCGAAACCAAGTCCATCATTCCACCATCTTTTGGCATCCCATCATCCTTAAGTTGATCCAAGTCCAAGCATTACATCCTAGAAATCCACCATCTTTAGAGATTCCTTAGATCTGCATCCATCATCCTTAGAGTTCTTGCATCCATCCATAATCTACATTTTCATCCTTAGATCTACATTCCATGGATGTCAAGACATGATCCAAGAGGAGAAGGAATATGGATTCCAATCTGGCCACTAGTTCGTCTGATCCTAACAATCCTACTAGCACAATGGTAACTTACAATCCATAAATCCCACAAGTTGAGAATGCGTGGGATGATCCCAATGGACCCCCCACTTTAGTTTCCATGGAAACATTCATGAGCCACCCAGGGCGTGCACAAATGGTCAGTGCAATTATTGATCATAATTGGTACGCTATAATGGAAAACTTTGCACAAGAGGGTACTTCCATTCCACCGCATCTTTAGCCCCTCATCCCCATCAACACCATCCATATCCCAGCTGAAACCTATACCACCATCATCCAAAAACTCCATGATCCCAACTTGCACATATCTCAAAAAGCCTCACCCATCCCCCATCTCCTACAAAGTAGCTTCATAAGTCCTACAACACAAGAAAAAATGCAATCCACTCCCTTTTCCATCATGGGAACACCATCATCTTATATAGCATTCCAAGATGCCATTCAGGCCCAAAGCATCTCACAAAACCAACCTCCACCTCCCACACAAGTAGTTACACAAACAATTCCTCCACCATCTATGAGCCAAGCAGCATCACCCTTTTCAAGGGAAACTCAATTGTTTCCCTCTTTTACTAAACAAGATTCCACATCAACACCCCCCTTTTCATGGGAAACATGGGCATTTTATTCCACTCCCCAACAAGTATTCACCCAACTATATGTTCCACTTCCACCTTTCATTTCCAATATGAAAGCCCAACAAACTACCTTCAAAATAGGGATACCCTCTATGGGACCTCAGAATCCACCATCTACATCCCAAACTCCCACCATCACATTTGCATTTCCTATATTCTCTGTATCACAACTCCCACATGAATCGGCTCTCATTCGGGCCTCACCCAAGAAGAAATGCATGCCTTGAGAATACCAACCCAATCCCATATATCTATTCCTACAAACCAACAAGCCACTTTCCCTCAAGCAGCGTAACAGCAACAATCGAAACCCTCGCTAGCTTCATCCCTTCCTTCATACACTAACTATTTATCTGTACCACCCATTGCTTCTCAAATACTTCCACCTCCACAACAACAAAGTTCATCTCATCTCACTAGCTACCTTGCGCAACCACCCCGTATCACCAGCTTCCCAACATTTGTTCCACCCCTAAGCAATGAAGGAATGCATCTAACCTACCACTAGTACATTTGAGACCTTTTTCTAATGGTTGATGGTCGCAATAATGACACTATACCATCGATCACATGACACCATCCATCGTCACAATTTTGTAGTTGCAAAAAATGATGGCTATAATAGGCATCGTAATTTTGACACAACTTCCATCAGAATATCCATCCAAAAAGGCACTGGCCAACATAGATTCAACTTAGTACCATATTATAATTGTTAGTTAATGAAAAGTTTGAAAACATGTTCATTGGTTTTGTTTGAGTAGTTGGGATAGGGGTTATCTCACAACACATTCAGATTAATAACCTTTTGGGAGCAGAATACTCAGTGGTTGTACATTTTGATAGTTTAGGTGATTTAATGGGTGGAGCCATATGGATTCTTGGGTGAATATGATTCAAGTAAAAATCTAGTTGGGTACAAAGGCTATGCCTGATATTTGTAGCATTTTAAACAATTCATATTTTGAAACTTGCATATTTTTGCAATGAAAAATAAAGATGAACAAGTTTTAGTACAGTATTTTATTAGTACAATATTGTTTTGCCATTCATTTAGTTTTGTAAAAAAATTTGTGGCCATGTCTTTTTTGTTACTTGGTTTTATTACATTGTATTGCACTAGTTTGAAGCTAGGGCATCTGTTTATTACTTGTTTACTCATTGCTTGGGGTCCATGAGTTTTGATATGGGCATATAACATGATGTAAATTGTTGGGACTAGTCCTTTGGCATGTATTAAACAGAATACAATTTTCAGCATATTTTTATCATTCTATTTCTTTATTGTAAACATGCCATTGGTTCAGTTTTGTATATTAATTTTGTGTTAAATTCATTTAAAATTATCTTCATTATCTTCTGATTGTCTAAATGCTTCTTTATTTGTCAGCCAATTAATACATGCTAGTATATAAAGACAATCAGAAGACAATGAAGATTTGTTTGACCAATAGTTGACAGAATTAGACCTTTATTTTAAATGCATTTGACACAAAAAAAATTTACAAAACTAAACCAATGGCATGTTTACAACAAAGAAATAGAATGATAATAATATGCTAAAAATTCTATTCTCTTTAATACATGCCAAAGGACCAGTCCCCACAATTCTTAAACATACTTTATATGATTTGAGGGTTTCTCTAATCCCAACCTTCCACACCCTTCTTGGCTTAATTGGTGATTGATTCACCATTTATATGCCAATATAAGACTATCCAAATCTTAACAACAATAGTAAGTATTAGAACCTTTCAAATTTGTAAAGAACACAAACTTTGCAAATCAAATTGACATTTCATTAAAACCTCTATTCATTTCATACACTCCATTCTTCATTGCCATACAAATGGAGTCCCAAATACATATAATAATACTCAACACAACTTCCTCAACCTTGTTTGGTGGTTAGAGGGTTTAGTTAAGTGATTTAACATTAAAAACCCCATTTCCTTTTCCATATAAAGTTGATAATTTTAGAATTTCATATGAATCTAGTGATGATTGAAAGGCCTTGCACTCCTAAAATTTTGATTTATAAGGTTATTGTCATTCTCTATAATTCATTCCAACAAATCACCTAGGGAACTCCTAAATATACTTTTAGAGTTGCTATAAAGCATTAAGTAATTGGAGATGAAAAATAACATATTTGTTTCATGCATATGTGGTAAAAATTCATGAGATACTAAAGAAGACCTGTTATTTGTCAAACAAATCTTCATTGTCCCCCACCAAAAACTAAGTAATAACTACTCCACCCTTAATTTGTTTAACAATGCACCATATTAGATAAAGTAGGTTCTATTACACATGGCACAAACTCTCTTCAAACTCACAATATGTTTCATGTGTAGTACAAAACTCATGAGATTCTAAAGAAGGCCTCACTCTTAATCAGCCAAATCTTCCTTGTACCATGCAAAAAAATATGTGATAACTATGTAATGCAAAGGAAAGGGTGGTGGACTAATAAACAATATAAGTTACACTTATTTGGCTTACAAACCCACAACTTCTCCCAAGTGCCCAATGGCTTTAAGAAACACAACCCAACCAAGGTTACTCTAAATGAAAACTAATGATAGATTTGATGTATTTGAGGTATATAAGGATAGATTAAAGTGGTTTCAAGGTTTCTAGACTTACCCTTTACTCCCAATGGCTAAATGTCTTCAAACTAGCCTAGAGGCCTAATGAGTCAACCTTGTAGCCCAACAGTGACATTTTTGGTCTTCAAACACTCCACCTTTCCAAAAAACTAGAAGAACTAAATCCACACTCAGATACCCTTTTAGCCTTTCAATAACATATCTCAAATTTAGGTATTGGTCTTTTGGACAAAATAGTAGCACTTTGCCTGCACCCCTGTAATTACACTAGAAAATTGATGATTTTTCAAAGAAATGATATCATAGAAATGTCTCCAAGTTCTAAAACCTTGGATAGTTTCATTAAATGACTCAAAACCACTAATCCTAAGAGGAATTAAACCCAAAACACTTGCAACATAAAAAGCCCCAATTTGGTGGCTTCAAACCCTTGATTTGAGGGTTTCTCCAATCCCAGCCTTCCACACCCTTCTTGTCTTAAAATTGGTGATTGATTCATCATTTATATGCCAATATAAGACTATCAAAATCTTAACAACACTATGTTGTTCAACCCAATCTCCCACTGCTATACCTTAGCCATCAAATTCATTAGAAAACCTTATTTAAATCAGCATGTGATCACATTAATTGTTAAATCTCTACCAATAAATATCATTAGAACTATGGTACATTGTTAGAAATCATCTTTCCATGGATCCTAGGCCTTTGAGACCATGGAAAAGTGTGGGTTACAAGTTAGACTTCAAAATAAAAAAGGAAAACTAATAAAAGCTAGTCCAAGCCACTGTAAAGGAAGGTAAAGTCATGCTAAATGCCTCTCCAGTCCTCAAAACTATGAAATGTAACCTTCTAATAACTTATTTCATCTTTCAAATCATTAACCCAACTAGTTTACATGAAGAATAGAATGAAGATTCAAAGTATTAAGAGGTTTGTACTCACAATCACTGGTTTTCACCAGTCCTTAACGCATGGAATCAGGCTTTAAGGTAGTTCTCAATACATTCAATAGTGTAATGAATGATTGTAGATTTCTTAATATTCTATTCTAGATTTGTAAATAAAACTAGTAAGTATTAGAGCCTTTCAAATTTGTAAAGAACACAAACTTTTCAAATCGAATTGATATTTCATTAAAACCTATATTCCTTTTATACACTCCATGCTTCATTGGTGTACAAATGGAGTCCCAAATACATATAATAATCCTCATAACAACTTCCTCGACCTCTTTTGGTAGTTAGAGGGTTTACTTAAGTGATTTAACATTAAAAACCCCATTTCCTTTTCCATATAAAGTTGATAATTTTAGAATTTCATATGAATCTAGTGATGATCAAAAGGCCTTACACTCCTAAAATTTTGAGCTATAAGGTTATTGTCCTTCTTTGTAATTCATTCCAAGAAGTCACCTAGTTAACTCCTAAATATACTTTTAGAGTTTCTATAAAGCATTAACTAATTGAAGATGAAAAATAACGTATTTGTTTCATGCATATGCAGTAAAAATTTATCTGATATGATGAATTCTTAAACAATTAAGGTTGGAATAGACATAGTTATCACACAATTTTTTGTGTGGTACAAGGAAGACTTGGCTAGGTCAAATCTTCCTTTGTGCTAGCACTCTACAGAATTAGACCTTTATTAAGAATTCATCATATCAGATAAAGAATGTTTAAGAATTGTTGGGACCGGTCCTTTGGCGTGTATTAAATAGAATAGAATTTTCAGCATATTATTATCATTGTATTTATTTTTTGTAAAAATGTCATTGGTTTAGTAATGGTTTAATGTGTTAGAATAACTGAGAGGGGGGTGAATCAGTTATCTAGTGTCCCAAAACAAAATGTATAATTCAAAACAATTTCTTCACTTTTTGCTCGTCGGTAAGGAATACTAACTCTCACTGTCTGTGCTTTTACCGATTACCAGTCTAATACTTATAACAGTTTACTAATCAAATCTAATATGTAACATGAAAAGTATGATAACAAACAAATATAACAATCAACACATAACACAAGAGATTTAACGTGGAAACCCTGTAAAGGGAAAAACCACCTGGGACCGACAACCCAAAATTGTTCACTCTTCTGAAGTGAGGTCGGTTAAGACCCAACCCTGTTAAAGGTTACAAACACACTGTCAGGTGTGACCTTGTTAGAGGATTTTAGACTAGAAGTTATCATCCAACCAGCATTCACTATGGGGTTGACAGGATAACAATGTTCATTCTATGAATGATACATCATAAGACTTTCAAAGTCCACTCGGTTAAGAGATTTAGTTTGTATACAATGATTAAATATGTAATAGTAAAATGACCTGCCTTAATACAACTTCAATTGCAGATTACATATCAATATTTGGTTCATTCAAATCCTTCTGATCAATATTTCACTTTAGTTTCAATACTGTAACAACTTACTGTTTGTCGATAATAGCTCTTTGTAGCTTGGTAATTGTTCTGCAACTTGGTTCTCACTAACCAGTATGATCAAAATGCATAAAAGCTTGTTCACATGAAATTTCTACAGCTTCTTCTTCTTCTCAGCTTCTTGCTAAAGAAATTTTGTTCTCTTATATAGATGAGTAAATCATTTTCTTCTCCACCATCAGATTTTTCTTCTTAATCACATTCATAGATTTTGCCGCTTAAAAATTTCTCGGTACTTGTACATTTCAATCTTCTCCATTAGATCTTCTTTGAATTTTGTCAGCAGTTGATTTGCCTAACAAACATTATATGTTACCTTGATGTTATACTCCTGCCAACTCATCAATCTTATTAGCTTAAACTAATCATTTAATTCATTCTGCTCTACTTGGTTAACAAAGAAATGCATCAGTGAACACTGCTCGGTTAATACTGTGGTCGTTATACACTACACTCCATCGGTGTATACTAAAAATGCTTCATTTACTGACAACACTGCTTTGTATCTTTTAGCTCTATACTTCATTATAGATGAATGCAACATAATAAAGTCAATATCATCAAGTCATAGACTCATCAATAAGTTACTCAATGTGTTCCTTATCCTCATCTTTCATGTACATCTTTCCTCATGTAGATTTCTCTATTCTTCATCTCTTTTCCACTTTTCTTCAGATGTCTCAGTGTAGTAACTTACAAGATAAGTGTTGTCAAACTAGTTGACATCAATGACAACATAATACTGATTTAATCATATTGGATATCTAATTAGCAACTTCACAGTGATCTTGCAATCACAGATCCTTCAATTAGATTCTAAATCAGTTGTAGTCCAACAATCTCTCCCGTTGGCATTGATGGAAACTTAAGTAATATGAAATGTACCATACACATAACAAACATACATTCTACAACTTTATGAACAAATGTTGTAAGTTGAATAGACTTAATATGTTTAATCACTACATTACTGAACCAACATTAAGTAATACAGCTTTACCTTTCTGTAGTTGTGATCTTTTCAGTTCTCCTATTCTTGCTTCTGTTCTCTGTAACTGATCTTTAGTACTCTGTCTCATTCAGATTGTCTCTCCCTTTTCATTTTATCTCTCCCTTTTTCATTTCATATTGTTTATCTCTCCCTTTGACAACAATGCCAAAGAAACAAATAAATAATTAGCTCTGTAGTAGCCAAGTAACTCTCTGCGGTGTTCAGTACTTCCTTTGTATCTCTGTATACTGATATCTCATCAGTTCAAGTTCTCAACTTTAATCACAACCTTGAACAAGATTCAAAGTGTGAGCTATGCTACATCAACATGAATGATCTTCTAATAGAAGTAGGCTGATGCAACAACCAGATCACCTTAGTGAACGATAGACAGGGGACAGACCCCAAGTCTAGTCCTCAAGTATTCAAATGTGTCCTTCAGTAGGGGTTTTGTAAAAATATCTGCAAGTTGTTCTTTAGATGTAACAAATTCTAACTTAACTTGCTTCTCTTGCACTTGTTCTCTCAGGTAATGATACTTAATAGATATATGCTTTATCTTAGAGTGCATCACAGGATTCTTTGAAATATTAATAGCACTAGTGTTGTCACAGGATATAATCACTGGGTCAGTGATTACCTCATTCATTCCTTCCAACACTTGTTTGATATATACAATGTTTGAATAGTTAGTAGCAGTAGCAACATACTTTGCTTCAATTTTAGACTAAGAAATACAAGCCTTCTTTTTACTTGTCCAAGTTACAAGTCTTTCACCAAAGAAAAATGCTCCTTCGGTGGTGCTTTTTCTATCATCCACATTTCCAGCCCAATCAGCATCAGTGTAAACTTTTAGTTCAAAAATTCATTCCTTAGGATACCATAATCCATAATTCTCTATTTTCTTCAAGTATCTTTAGATCCTTTTTGTAGCAATCATGTGTGATTCTCTAGGATTAGCAAAAATTCTTGCAACAATTCCTACAGCATGTGCTATATTTGGCCTATTGTGAACTATGTACATTAACTTACCAATCATGGATCGGTACAGTGTCTGGTTTACCTCAATAGTTTTATCCTCCTTTGTTAATTTGCATCTAGTAGCCATCGGTGTTCCTACAGGTTTAGCATCTTCCATGCCAAATGTCTTCAGTACTTCCTTTATGTATTTAGATTGTGTGATGAATATCCTATCACTCTACTGAATCACTTGTAGTCCAAGAAAGAAATTAATCTCTCCAAACATTGACATTTCAAATTCCTTTTGCATTTCATCAGCAAATGCCTTGCAGACAAGATCTGAGCCTCCAAAGATAATGTCATCAACAAATATTTCAGCAATGATAATAGTGTCATCAGTATCACCTTTCACATACAAATTGCTATTTTCACTTGTTCTAACAAATCCAATACTTAACAAGTAAGTATGCAGTCTTTCATACCATGCTCTCAGTGCTTGCTTTAGTCCATATAAAGGTTTATGTAATCTACATGCCATGACTTTATTTTCGGGATCAACAAATCCTTTAGGTTGTTCAATGTAGACTTCTTCTTCAAGTATACCATTTAAAAATGCTAACTTCACATCCATTTGATAGAATTTGAATTTCTTATGTTCAGCATATGCAAGTAGCATTCTAACTCCTAATCTAGCAATAGGTGCAAATGTCTCACCATAGTCAATGCCTTCTTCCTGTGCATATCCCTTGCATACTAATCTAGCTTTATTTATTGTAACTTCACCATTTTCATTCAATTTATTCCTGTATATCCACTTAGTACTGATAACATTCTTGTCTTTTGGTTAGGGTACTAAGGACTAGGTTTTGTTCTTTTCAATTTGTTCTATTTCCTCCTTCATTGCATTAACCCGTTCTTCATTCTCTAATACAACTTTCACAGTTTTAGGTTCAAATTCACAAATTAAACATGTACCTTGTCTTGTTTTGCTTCTGGTTTTCATTCCAACATGTCTGTCTCCAATGATTTGTGTTTCAGGATGATGTCTTCTAAAAAAACTAGCCAAGACTTGATTTCTCCTTTCTTGTTCATCCTGCTCAGGGTCATTTTCTTTCTCGGTAGCTTCTTCATGTTCACCGGTTTGTGGTGCCTATTGTACTGCATTGATTCCCTGTTGACCGGTTGACACTGTCTGCGGTGTCGGTAGATACTCTGGATATTCAATGTAAGTGAATCTACCATAGTCTTCTAGTTCCTTTGTACTTTCCTCGGTGTACTTATCATCAAATTCATCAACATGAACATTTATACTTTCAACAATCTTATTTGTAGCCTTATTCAAACATTTGTATGCTTTACGTGTAGTGGAATATCCCAGAAATATCCCTTCATCTCCTTTAGAATCAAATTTTCTATTCTTTCATCTTTCAAGATAAAGAATTTACTTCCAAAAATTATGAAATAACTTACAGTAGGTTTGTGTCCAAACCATAGTTCATAAGGTGTTCGGTTTGAGTCCTTCTTTTGTTGTACTCAGTTAAGAACATATACAGTTGTGCTGACAGCTTCCCTCCAATATGTCTGAGCAACATTCTTTTGTATCATCAATGTTATAGCATAGTCAATTATAGACCTATTCCTTCTTTCAGCAATGCCATTTTACTGAGGTGTCCTCGGTGCAGATACCTACCTCTTGATTCCATGCTCATTGAAAAATTTATTAAATTTATCAGAGATAAATTCACCTCCTCTATTAGATCTTAAGCACTTTATTTCATTACCGGTTTCTTTTTCTACCTTAGCTTTATACCACTTAAACATTTTGAAAGCTTTAGATTTCTCTTTCAAGAACATAACAATCATCAATCTAGTATAATCATCAACAAAAAGAATAAAATATCTATCACCAGAACAACTCTGAGTTCTCATAGAACCACACAGGTCAGTATGAACCAACTCAAGTATCTTCTTTGTTGAATAGTCCTTGCTTTTGAAACTAGACTTAGTCATCTTACCTTTCTGACATTCATGGCACATGGCATGATTAGGTTTTGTCAAGTTAGGAAATCCTCTAACTCTTTTCTACTAATCTTGATCATGTTGTCAAAGTTCACATGGCATAACCTTCAGTGCCATAACCAAGCATCTTCATCCTTTATTAGCAAACAAGAAGAATGATCTATATCAAGATAGAATAGATTACTTCTGGATTATGTACCAATTCTTATAAGTCTTCCTCCATCATCATAAATCTTCACCTTTTTGCTCTCAAAAGCCAGTCAGTGGCCTGAATTGTTCAACTAAGCCACACTTATCAGATTATAGTTTAGTCCATCTACCCAATATGCATTTTCACATGGTAATCTATCATTGATCATCAGTGAGCCTTTACCTCTTACCATACAAGGTGCATCATTTCCCATTCTCATAGATCCTCCATTATATTCAACAAGATGATCAAACTTCTCTACATCACTGGTCATATGATGTGTACAACCACTGTCTATGATCCATGTATCTTTTTTGCTCACTTTAGAGATTAGGGTTGTCTCTTCATGTTTCTCTTCCTCTTCTAAGTCATCTTTCATAGCAACAAATACAACTTCTATATCATCATCAGAATCAGATTCAGTTTCAATATCTTCGGCTATGTAACATACCTTTTTTCCTTTTTCATCTCAGTTGTCTCTGTTGTTGTGTCGGTAACCTTTGTTGACTCTTCTTCCATAGCTTCCTTCAAATTGGTCTTTGGTTCTATCATCATCTTTCTTCTATGGACATCTAGCAGCGATGTGACTGACTTCTTTATAATTGAAGCATGCTAAAGGTAGCTTACCTCTATACCTTCCTTTTCCTTTGGGCAATCTTCTAGCCATAAGTGCCTCAAGCTCTTCAAGTTCATCATCGGTATTGTCATCACTATCACAATTCTTACTATTCCTGCTAGACTTTCCAATCTTTAGAGAAGACATGAAAGTGGATTCAACAGAAGGAACAACACTGTTATCAAAGTTGTTTAATTCAAAGGTTGTAAGTTTACTAATTAGAGTGTCAAGAGTAAGGTTGGATGTAGCTCTTGTTTCATGAATTGGAAAAATTCTGATTGCATAAACTGGTAGCAAAGTTCTGAGAATCTTGCTTATCACTGTTTCATCATCAATTACTCCATTAGATGCTCTAATAACATGTACCACCTCTTTGAGTCTATTTGAATATTGGATAATATTTTCACCTTCTTTCATTCTCATATCATCAAATCTACCTCTCAAACTTTCAGCTCGGGCTCTTTTGACATTCAGATCTCCATGGTAGATTTGTGCTAACTTATCCCACATTCCTTTGGTAGTTGTGCATGTCTTGATATCTTCAAATTCAGCATCAGTATAGGCAGCAACAAGTTCCATCATAGTAACACTGTGTTCATGCTTATCCTTCAGTTGATCAACAATTAGGGGACTAGTGGGCAGTTGCATGTAGCCATTTTGCATCAGATCTAGTGCTGAGTTCCCAATTCTAGATATGTGCAGCTTCATTCTACTTTTCCATACTGCGAAGTTCTCTTTATTCAATTTTGGTACTTCCCTCTTATACATCTTGAGACCTTTATGCTTAAGTCCTTAAAACTCTATTCCAAGCAACTTGAGCTCTGATACCAATTGTTAGAATAATTGAGAGGGGGGTGAATCAGTTATCTAGTGTCCCAAAACAAAATGTATAATTCAAAACAATTTCTTCACTTTCTACTCATCGGTAAGCAATAATAACTCTCACTGTCTATGCTTTTACTGATTACCAGTCTAACACTTATAACAGCTTACTGATCAAATCTAATATGTAACATGCAAAGTATGATAACAAACAAATATCACAATCAACACATAACACAAGAGATTTAACGTGGAAACTCTATAAAGGGAAAAACCACATGGGACTGGCAACCCAAAATTGTTCACTCTTCTAAAGTGAGGTCGGTTAAGACCCAACCTTGTTAAAGGTTACAAACACACTGTCAGGTGTGACCTTGTTAGAGGATTTTAGACTAGAAGTTATCATCCAACCAGCATTCACTATGGGGTTGACATGATAACAATGTTCATTCTATGAATGATACATCATAAGACTTTCAGAGTCCACTCGATTAAGAGATTTAGTCTGTATACAATGGTTAAATATGTAACAGTAAAATGACTTGCCTTAATACAACTTCAATTGCAGATTACAGATCAATATTTGGTTCATTCAAATCCTTCTGATCAATATTTCACTTCAGTTTCAATACTATAATAACTTACTATGTATCGGTAATAGCTCTATGTAGCTCGGTAATTGTTCTGTAGCTCAGTTCTCACTAACTAGTATGATCAGAATGCATGAAAGCTTGTTCACGCAAAATTCTTGCAACTTCTTCTTCTTCTCGGCTTCTTGCTAAAAGAATTCTATTCTCTTATATAGATGAGTAAATCATTTTCTTCTCCACCATCAGATTTTGCCGCTTAATCACATTCATAGATTTTGCCACTTAAAACTTTCTCAGTACTTGTACATTTCAATCTTCTCCGATAAATCTTCTTTGAATTTTGTCAGCCATTGATCTGAGTAACAAACATTATCTGTTACCTCAATGTTATTCTCTTGCCAGCTCATCAATCTTATCAGCTTAAACTAATCATTTAATTCATTCTGTTCCACTCGGTTAACAAAGAAATGCATCGGTGAACACTACTCGGTTAATACTGCAGTCGGTATACATGACACTCTGTCAGTGTATACTAAAAATGCTTCATTTACCGACAACACTGCTTTGTATCTTTCATCTCTATACTTCATTATAGATGAATGCAACATAATAAAGTCAATATCATCATGTCATAGACTCATTAATAAGTTACTCAATGTGTTCCTTATCCTCATCTATCATGTACATCTTTCCTCATGTAGATTTCTCTGTTCTTCATCTCTTTTCCACTTTTCTTCAGATGTCTCGGTGTAGTAACTTACAAGATAAGTGTTGTCAAACTAGTTGACATCAATGAAAACATAATACTGATTTAATCATATTGCATATCTAATTAGCAACTTCTCAATGATCTTTCAAACATAGATCCTTCAATCAAATTCTAAATTAGTTGTAGTCCAACATAATGATATGGCATAAAAAAATAAGGCCTAGAATGCATGATGGTAATTCTAGAATGCCTATAATAATTTGTATATTTCAATCTATTTGAAGAATGATGGTTAAAGGATTGCACTTTTAAGGTTCAGATTCTAAACAACATTATTTTTAGCATTCGTCAATACCTTTGGAGATAGGTAAATCCATCCCGGGTCATGTTCCTTTCAGGTTCCCATTGATGTGGATTTGGCATTACAATTTAGATTAACTTATTCAACAATACTGGTTGTAAGGAAAACCCAAATGTGGAATGCTCTCCTTTGATAAATGTTTGAATTATCTCAAGGTGAAATTGAAATTTTTGAATTGAATTTTCAGACAACTCTAAAAGAAGTTGAAAGAAGTCAACTTGAGTAAAATAGGAACTAACTATATGAAATTCTTTCCACATGACAATATAGAGATTGTTTTTGTAAAAATCTTGAGAAAAGGGAAACATTATTTAATGTAGGCTATGAAAATAGAAAACTCTTATAATTAGTGTCTATGAAATAAGTATTATTTGAAAGGAGTGTGATAAAATACCCCATTAATTATAATTGCATTGACAACTAATTTGTTTTCTTTATAATAGAATCTTTCCCCCTTAATAACTAAAAACTAACAGAGATGCTACCTGGGTGACAGAGGAACATATTAAACATCATGGAACCACTATTGATCAATTAACCTCAAGTGAGAACTTGAGTTCCAAACCTCATGGGGAGTATGGTGCAAGAGAACCCTAGATGAACTAATTATTTTTGGTTGCCACCAAGGATTCCTTGAAGGTCCTTTTAGTCTTAGGATCATGTTAGAAATAAAGGTTTTGTATTGGACACCTTTTGTAAGGCCTAGCTCCAAGATTGGCATTCTATAAGCCCTTAGCTAACTATTAGTCAATACTGTCCAAAACCATATTTATAGGTTAATTTTTCTTATCTACATGTTTTATCATGTTTGGATCCATGTATGATCCTAGAAAATAGGTTAGAATCAAGTTTGGTCACTTAAATCAAAAGGATTACAAAATCTGGCAATTGCTAAAAAAAGGTTGTTAAGCAACTTTTGAGCAACATTGTAAAGATTTGTAAAGTTGTAAAACTCATTCCCAAATGGCTAGTTAGTTTCCAACATGGATGTAACCATTGGGAATTCCTACATAGCCCTCATAGGTGGGTGGTAGGATAACAATTTGTAATTCTGGCATTTTCAAATCAATAAAAAATAACTATTTTCCCGCAATTTTGAATAATAGTAAATTTGTACGGACATGTACAGAAGTTTGGTGATGAAATTTTGATAGATCTAGATAGCCATGTGTAGTAGCTTCCTTTTTCACTTTTTTCATGACTTGATTCACTCAGCAACTTAATTTATTGTGTTTTTTCTCTAGCTTCCTAGTTTTTAGGCCCTGAATCAGGGTTTCCCAAACAATTGTGCATAACTCTCATTTCCATCATGGGAATCCAATGACCCTTGGTGGAAATATTTTTCTAATGTTAGGGAGGCCTTTCCATTTCACTAAATACTGCATGTGTTTATTTTTTTTAAGTTTGTAAATTTCAGGAGCCCTCTATAAAGAGGTCGATGTAACTATGTTTTTTGTAAGCAATGAAATTGGTTTCCTAATTGTTGTGTCTATTATTAAATGTGTATGTAATTTGTGTTTATTTATATTTATTGATCTATGTCCATCTACCCCTATTAGACTAGTATCAAAGCCAAAGGGAGTTAATTAGCTGATTTTTATTGTAGAAATATTTGTGATGATGATGGTAGATGTGGCAATTGTAGTTAAGGGTTGAGGCATCATATCCCAACTCTCCTTTCTTAAGAGGCATTGGTTTTGTGATGGTGATTCCCTCTTATAGATGGTATGTGATGTGTGGTTTCTTCATCATTGTATGACCTATCAAATATTGTATATGGATCAACGCTCCAATCTATAGAAATAGTGTTCAAGAGAGTTCAAAATATATGTTAAGAGATCCAAGTTCCCAAATCAAATTGATGAATATGATATCATAAAATAATAGAGAGAATTTTGTTATCTTGGATGAATCACAAAATGTAGAAACTATGACTAGAATTCAAAGGAGAGCCATGTGTAGAAATTGTTGTAGGAGATAGTTGATTTTGTGTGAAGCCCCAACTAAAGAATTGACTAGATCATAGGTTTCTAGAAGTAAACAAAATATAGAAAGGCCACAAGTTTTCAAGGATATGTGGATATCACTGGAAGTGAAAGGTAATCTATATGTTTTTTATTTTATATGTGAAGTTTATACAGTTATCAATACTTTGTTGGATTACTGGGTAATTGCAAGGAGGTTGTAGTTTGCTAGCTGTGTCAAGTATGTTTTTTGCAAAGAAGAAAGGAAATTTATGTTAGAGAAGAGGCAAATCACAGTCCTGTCCAAGTGAAGCTATAAATCTTGGAGTCCCCACCCAAGTTTGAAGATGGAGAAAAGGAAGTCATGAAGAAAAGTAATAGTCAATTAAATATTTATAGTTGAGTTAGCAAGGAGGAGCCACCATTGGAAAATGAAAACACCAATAGACATTCTTCTAACATTACAGTGTGTCTAGAAAAGTTGATATATTGATTGGATCAAATCTAGGGTAAAATTAATTAAAGGTTTAAAGCTTTCTGAGCCATAGAGTTCGTTGGTTGTAGAAGTGAAGTTGAAGCTCCCAATCAAGTTGATATCATGATAAAATAGAAGGGAAACATTATAGGTGGAGTCTTCAAGCATAAAAATATTGGAGTTTAACGAGGAGTCCAAAAGGATATAACCATAGTTGTTAAAAAATCCCATTTATAACCCTCTTTGTTATACTATTTACTCTTTCATTTCCTTACTGGCCTAAATAAATACATGATGCCCTAGTCTATAACTCATAGGTTGTAAATGGAGGTAATGAAAAACATTAGTGTGTAACATTTCAATACTTCTTTCAATGAGTTTTTCAGAATTTTGTAGTGGGTGACTTTTGTTGGAAATAACTGACATGTGCCCATATCAAAACTCATGGGCCCCAAGTAGTGAGATAACAAGTAATAAATGGATGCCATTTGAATGCAATGCCATTAAATCTATAGAAAATACATATAAAAAAAGACATGACATAAAACCAGTAAAATCCAATGCCATTTGAATGCCTACCTCAAAAATTGAATGCCCAGTTCACGTACGCAAAAGCCCACTTCCCTCTTTGCACATGGTGTCGGCCTCTTCCCACATGCAAAATAATAGTGCCCTCTTTGTGCACACAAAAGACCAATGCCCTAGTCTTCCCACATGGTTCCTCTTTGCGCATGCCAAAGTCTAGTGTGCTCTTCACACCACGCAAAAGTCATGTGCCCTCTTCGCGGCTGCAGCTCTTCGAACACAAAAGTTACAAATGAAACTTTTTCTTTCATTTTTTTTTGTTTATAATCAAGAAGGAGTCAAAATTACGACATCATCATTGGTATTACGACCCTATTGGGGGAACTTGCAAAAAATAGCACAAAAAACAAATACAAATAGTAGAGTCATCACAAATTAGCGTCAAAATTTGACCCCAAATGTTGTAGTCTACATTATCCAAGCTCAGAGCCAAGTGCACCAAGGTCAATCTAGTCAACAAGCTACACCATTCCATCAGCCTCCTCCACCATAGCAATACTTCCTAGCATACCAACAACAACATCCCATTATCCCCCAGCAGAAACAAGCATCCTCTTATCCAACACTACAACAATATACCATCATCTCCCTTCAACAGAATCCCATTGTAATGCCCACCCTAGCATCTTCTTATGTTAGACTGATAGGACTATTTCTTTGACACTTTGGGATTTTATGATGGACTATGATTATTATTTAGTTGGCATTTTATGAGACATTGGAGCATATATATTTGGTTACTGCAGTTATTTGGACATATTAAATGAGTTTTAATTTAATGATGAATGGCTAGAAATGAACTATTAGTAAAATGTTTTACATTGATTTGTGTTATGATGTTTATATTATGATCTAACCTACTGACCCTATTGTGGTTTGATGATCACTGGTTGATGTGAGTGTAGGATGAGGAGGGGTAGTTGTAGTTACTCCTACGGGAGGTCCACACGATGTCGTACTCTCCCTCCTTGTTTGCCATTGTCTAGTTATATTTATAGATATTTGTATATGCATATCAGTTGGTGATGTAGGATGCAGGTACCAGGCATTGTCTCCACCTGGCTACACAGGTTTGAGCATGCCTTCAAAATCCTTGAACTGTTGATGTATGGAGATCTAACCAAGATAATCTCAAGGTTACCCGTGGACTTAGAATTTTGTTTAGGAAGTTATCCTAGTTGGGTAGTAGAGTGCAATTTAGGTTATGGACTTGATTTGATGTTGGTCTGAGTGTATGTTATGAGTTAGAATTAATCTATTTTATATGTATAATAATTATAAATATGTTATAATTGTTTTCATTTTATATAGGTATGTGTATATGTGGGGGCACACTCATATATCCATGCTTATATAAATAATAAAAATTGTATGTTTTCATTAATTGTGTTAATGGCATGTTATTTATAATAAATAAATAAAGTGAATTAAATAAAGTATATTTGACGAATGTATTAAATAAAAAGTAAAAATAATAATAAAAGGAAAATTCTCTTTGTAGTAAAACTAGCTAGGAGGGAGTTGAACTCGAGACCTCCTAGAAGTTAGGCTACTTATTTTCCGTTTGTGCTATGTGTCTTTCTTGAAAGGTATTTGTCTATTATTCTTGTTATGGTTTTATTTGAAGGATATTTTAATTAAATTTTATTAAAACTTTGATTAAGTCTTTACGGGAATTATTTGGTTGTCCCTCCAACCAACTATGGAAGTTGGAGAAGTTGCTTCCCATAAAGAAACTCCTCCAACCACATAGTTGGAGGATAAATAATTGCAGATTTTGGTGTGAAGGGGGATGGTAATTTTAGATAATAATTTTGGAAGATTGATTTTTGCTTGAGTTGTCTGTAATTGATTTCTCTGGAAATTTTTATTGAAAGTTTATGTGAGTTGAGAGTCTCTGGTTTGTGAAGTCAAGTGTGTGAGGATTTCTTGGAGGAAGATTTCTAGTAGGATATCTACTCAAGGATTGAAGCTTTGCAGAGATTTTCCAGCCAAGGGAAGAGGATTCTCTGCAGGACCCAAGGTAGGGTCTAAACTAGGAAGAATCTCCATTCTTCCTCTATTGTGTATGAATGTGTGTGTAGATGATATGATATTAAATTGTAATATGATTGTTTTTCTATGTATCCAAAATGATATGTAAATGTTTTATGCTTTGTGTATTCTACTATGTTTCTGAGAATTAATTTATGTATGATTATATAGTTTCTATTTACTTTGTATTTCAAAAATCTTCCTGGGAAGTTAGGAACATTTTTGGCCATGTGGGAGAATGTGTTTATTTAGTATTGAATGAAATAGGGAAGTCTAGGAAGAATTAGGAAGGGTCATGAAGGTGTAGGATTGAGATACAATCTTTTTTTTTTCTCCATACTCTTTTCCATTTGAAGGCTTCTTTGTGAATGGTTGTTTTTATTTTATTTAATCTGAGACTTAGGTAATGTTGAGTATGTGCTATGGATGTGGTGCTGAGGTCCCTGCATCAGGTTGACCTCAAGGAACCTTTCCCGGGCATTCTCCATGCCTAAAGAAACCAATTTTTAATGTTTTCAGGTAGTTTAAAAATTTATTTTCGTAAAGTATTCTGCAGAGTCGTACAACATTATGTCCATACTTGTATGACATTGTTTTCATACTCATGACACTTGGGTAGATATTTTATGGGAATGAATGCAAAGTCATACAGGTCAAAAATCAATTTTAAGTGTTTTCGGGGTGGTTTAAAGTGTAATTTTGTGAAAGTGTTTTACACTGTCGTATGACAGTTTAGCCATACCCATACGACAGTTGGTCAAATGTCATATGGGAATGCACACTGTCATACGAGCCTGTGTGGAAAGTCATTTGGATTTTTTTTTTTTAGGGTTTTAGGGGCTTTTAATTTGGAGGATTCAGGCTTTATAAAATTATAACTCAGGCTTTATACAATTACAACATTAAAGTATAAGTTTCAGATGATTGGGATAGGTTTTAGATTCATGGGAGTTATGATGCAATTTCTAATTTTGAGATTTCTTAAAAAATTCAGACTTAGCCAAATTTCAGTCACAAGAGATTTCCTTAGATTTTTTAAATAAGCTATGAAATGTTGTGTAAATGCATGTGGGAAGTTTTATGTTGTGTTTAATGAATTTCTATACATGGTTTTGATTTTAAGATTTTGTTCATACTTGGCTTTTGGTAGAGTCCATAATATAAGGTTAGAACTTGTTCGGGTGGCCTGAGTGCACCAGAGGGTTCCCTAGACCTAAGAGATGGATCTTTTTGAGATTACTTGAGGTTTTCATGGCTTGTGTGTATGGGGGGTAAGGGAATGGGAACCTTAAGTGAGTGGCTCACCATAGGTGTTGGAACCCTAAAGTGGTTGCCAGAGGATCCTATGGGTGGGTTTGTAAAAAGTGATAACCTTAAAAATTAACCTGGGAAGGGGGGATTCAAAAGATAATGAAAGAGAATATAATAATGGCCACACAGACTTGATTGGAGTACCAAGACTAGGGATAACTACCAAGATGGATCCCTATTCATAAAGGGGGGACCGGGGTTACATGGTTTCTAGGAAGGATCCCAATATACAGGTTGTGTGATGACACTCACTTAGGTGGTATCCTAGAACCTTGACCTCTATGTTATAGTATGATGATATTCTATGTTCTTTTGAGTCTTGGATTTCTTTATCCTTTGAGCCTTAGATTGCTTAGGGCCTTGTGACTATCTTGGTTCTATCTCCTAGCATGGGGGTGGAACCTCATTAGTTCCACATGGTTGGGTGGCAAAAATCTTTCGAGGTCCTGTTTGTGGCTCGTGACTTGGATGCATTCAAATTTATGCATTGATGCAGATATTTGTATTTTGTAATATGTTTTATTCAAAAAGGAAAGATGAAAAGATATGTTTGTAATGCCTTTGGTCCATGCATGTACTTGTTATTGTAATGGGATCTATTATCAGAAAAATGTAATTGAAAAAGCAAAGCCATGTAATTGGGAGGGATAGTTTTAGGCTTTTGTTTCAAGGGTTGTTATTTGAAAGGTCAAAGTTGGAAATATATTATGTCATGTTGAAATTATCTTTTCTATCTCTCCTTTCTTGCAATGAAAGAAAATGTTTATTATGCTAAGATTAAAAATGTAATTTTTAATGAATAGTTATTCAATGTGTAGGAAGGAGAAACGAAATTAGTATATAAAGTAAGGAATATAATTGTAAATGAAATGTTATTTTCTTACCCTATCTCTTAAGTTCTAAATGTGAAAGTAAAGAAAGGAAATGGAATTTCAATTTGGATAATTAATGTAATTATGTTAGAAAATGAATTCATTAAGGGAACCTTAAGGAATGTAAATGTGAAGTAGTAATGATGTAATGTTAGAAAAAAAATTTGTTAGTTGCAATTTTTGGTCATAGGACCTGATTCCTTATGGGTTCCTTGGCGGGGACATTACACCCATCATACCCTAGTGAAAACAAGCCACTTCATATCCTCTACATTAATACACTCCCACACCTCAGTAGCAATATCCTCCCCAACAACCATCACCTCAACATCCATTTCAATCCGCCTATCTTGTTGGGTAGTCTCCATATCCCACTTCACAATATCCACCACAAAATCATCCTTATTCGCCAGAACCATCAGATCCTTTTCCAATGGGAGTACCTACTCTAACACCAATTAATGTTGAGTGGGAAGAGATGAAGGATGCTCTTAAGGATCTCAAGGCCGGAATAGAGAGCAAGGCCTTAAGGTTTGATGAGTTCTATCCCTATCCTTTTGACAAATCAATCATAGTGATCCCCTTTCCCAAATACTTTCAGACACCTAAGTTCGATAAATATTGAGGGAAAGGAGATCTTGTCAATCATGTAAAGGATTTATATATGGCATGTGATGAAGTGGCCTATAGTGACAATTTCCTTATGCGCTTATTCTCCAAAAGCTTGGGAGGAACTACTATTGAGTGGTTCTACAAAATACCCTATGGAACAATTACAACCTTTGTCAAACTCTCTAAGAAGTTCATTTCCTAATATTCCCACAATGTCAAGAATGAGTTTTCCTTGCTAGACCTTTGCAACTCAAAGTAGAAAGGAGGGGAAAGCCTAGCTGAGTACTTACAATGATGGCATAACCTCACTACTAGGTTATTATATCAACCCCCTCAGAAACATCTCACAAATATCTTTATCGATAACCTACATCCCAAACTATCCCACTTCATGAGGATAAAATGCATCCAAACATACCAAGACATCAAAGGAAAAGGGATAGATATTGAAAGAGGCCTCTTAGATGAAGGCACAATTTAACATTACAAAGATAATTCACACAACAAGCCTAGTAATGAAAAACCCCACTACTAGAGTAGAAACAAGAATATTATTACTGATGGAGCTACTAACACCAAGCATGTCCAAATTGTTGTGGCTGGTCCTACACCAACTCCTACATATCAACAAAAACAACCCCAAATCAATCAGTAGCCTATACAAAATTACCCACAGCAAGAAAACGAATGCAACCAAGGAAGCTAGGCCAATGCCATATCCACTACTCCCAATTAGAATAAACCTCAAGTCCAGACTCACCAAAAGAGAACCTTCACCCCTCTTGGTGAACCATTGGACGTAATCTTTCATTGAATGGATAAGGCAAACCTAATCACCTACCCACCAACCTAGTAATTTGATGACACCACTCCCAATCCTAACTGGTATAAAGATAAAAAATACTATGATTATCATCATTTCAAAGGACACAAAACCCTAAGGTGTATTAAATTAAAGAACTATATCCAAGATCTCATCGACAGAAATGAGATCCAAGTGTGCACACCAGCCCAAGCCTCACCTAATACCAAGTTTTAGATCTATCAGAATATGTTCCCTCAACACAATGTGGGGAAGAGCTAGGCCAATGCCAATCCTCTAACCCAGAACCAAGAAAAAGGAAAGAAAGGAGACCATGTTGATCACAAACGCTACACTACTGCCCATATCAACTATGATAAATTTGTTGGATGCATAACCCAAGTTGAGCCCACAGTCAATGTCATCCATGTTAAGGGAGTAGATAGTCAATACATTCTTACCACCCATAGAGGCCAGATATCTGTTATCGGTGCTAATCCAATGGCATCTCTCAATGCCCAATACAATCTTCTAAAACACCTTGGGAATACACCTACCCAAATCCCCATCCTTGACCTTCTCTGCACTTCACCCACCCATCAAGAAATCCTCAATTGATTCCTCCAAGGACATGTCCCCACAGACATAAATACCATCTAGTTTGAGAACCTTGTGGGACATTTGTCATCATCATGTACTCTTTCCTTCAAGCCATCTGATATACCAGCTATTGAGCCTAGCCACAATCTCCCTCTTTGCGTCGTCATCATGATCAGAGACTTTTCCATTAAAAGGGTCATGATAGATAATGGCTCAACCCTAAATTTGTGTACTCTAAAGTTCATTCAGAAAATAGGGTTCATAAAGGCTGACATATCACATGTTTTCATCAACATCAAGGTATACGATAACTTGGTGCATACCTCTGAAGGTACCATTATTTTTCCCATCAAGCTAGGCTCTGCAACTCAAGAAACCATCTTTCATGTTTTTGATCTTGATCTACCATATAATATCCTCCTTAGAAGACCATGGATCCATTCCATCAAAGCTATACCATCTACTTATCACCAGTGCATCAAATTTTTGCATCAAGGCACTAAGATCACCATCCATGTAGACCCCCAACCCTTCACATACTACCATGCAATGGAAGCATCATTCCCTCATTCCACCCATTGTCCTGGAATCAAAATTCACACCTTTGTTTCCAGCTCATCCCGATCCCATAGTGATCTAGAGACTATCATCACCTCCACTCTGTCTTCTATCAAGATTAACAACCAGGGTTGTGGTGAATATAGGCTAACCGATGCATTTTCAGTAGGGGACCTACCTCTGGATCCACATACACAAGGGCACCCAAGTCACCAAAGAAAGCCTACTCAAGAAAATCATGAAATCAAGTAATTGGGACCATTGACGTTTATTTCCCATGGAAATATAGATAGCCTTGAGATGGACCTTGACATCAATTGGTGGTTGTACAGAGATCCCCCACCTCCTAACACTGAACTCCTTGACTACTTCAAAGATAAATATCCAACATCACACAAGTACACTAGAGAGAAATGGAAATACCAAGGCCATGATCTAGGACCACAAGAAGGTGGAAGAAAAGATCTAATTGAAGCCTCAAAGAATCCAAAGCATCAAGGTCTTGGCTTTAATACCCCTCACCTATGCATATAAGAACCCAATACCACAACTGGGGCACAAAATTTCCCAATGTTCCCCTCTTGAATAGCCAAGACAACCTTGTAGAGATCAAAGACATCCCTAAAGAGGAAGAATTGAAATCCTATGATGAAATCTTCGATGATGATACCCTCATGGGAACTTCTATCCTCCATCAACTCACCATTAACATCATTGATCTTCCCCTCATCCATCCAGAACTCATAGACTAGGACCAAACAAGTGTCACACATATAGATGAGTTCCAAAGTACAGAAGCACTCCTAAAATTCATGGGAACATCAAGGAAACAATCAGATCAATATCAGGAATCATTATGTGTCTGCAAGCTTGACCTTACTAAAGGATATTTTGGGGAAGAGGCAAGATTTATCTGCAAAAGTGAAAAAGAAAAAGAAAAGAGTGAGTCTTTATGTGAAAACCCCTTTGGGGTGCATTCTGACTCTAAAAAAGACAAAATAAAGGGTGTATCCTCTAGTGAAAACCTCTCTGAGGTGCTAGAAGATGGAGACTTGCCTCTTCCTCCCATCTAGGATTACAAACCAGAGTAGTTACCCATCAGGATTGAGGAAACCAAGCTAGTCAACTTGGGCACAAAGGAATGCCTGAGAATCACCTACATTGCAACATATTTAACCAAGGGTGAAAAAATGGCTCTCACTACACTTTTCCAAGAATCCACCACCAAATTTGCATGGTCATATGCACACATTCCTAGGCTTGATCCAAATCTAGTTGTGTAGAATCTCATAGTGGCCCCTAATGCAAAGCTAGTAAAGTAGAAGCTATGAAAAATGCATCCTAAGGTAGCCCTCTTGGTAAAAACAAAACTAGAGAAGCTCTTAGAAGCCAAGATCATCAGAGCTATAGACTATTTAGAGTGGATCTCCAACATAGTGCCTATCACCAAAACTTCAAGAGAGATAAGAGTCTGCACAAACTTTCGTGACTTAAACAAAGCATGTCCCAAGGATGATTTCCCACTATCTAACATAGACATGATAGTTGATCTCACAGTGGGCCATGAGATGTTGTCACTCATGGACAACTTCTCAAGTTATAATAAGATTAGAATAGCAGAAGAAAATTACCACAAAATAGCATTCACCACACCATGGGGTAGCTTCTTCTACAACATGATGCTATTTAGGCTAAATAATGTAGGAGAAACCTATCAATGAGAAATGATAGCCATCTTCCATGATATGATACACAAAATCTTGGAAGACTATGTCAACAATATTCTTGCAAAATCTAAAACATGACGTGAACACCTAGACATCCTTGAAAGTGTGTTCGATTGTCTCCATCATTATGGCTTGAAGTTGAATCCAAAGAAGTGTGTATTTGATGTAACATCTAGAAAGCTTCTAGGATTTATAATATCATGATGCGACATAGAGATTGATCCTAGAAAGGTCAAAGCCATTATAGAAATGCCTCCTCCTAGAACACTCAAGAAACTCAAGAACCTACAAGGAAAGCTCCAATCAATGTGTCAATTTATCTCATAGATGGAAAACAAGTACCAACCTTTCACGCATCTTCTCCATAAGGACACAAGATTCAAATGGGATCCTATCTATCAGAGAAGATTTGAAAAGATAAAAGAATATTTGGAAAACTCTCCCATCCTTATCCCACCAGTTTCAAGATGCCCTCTCATACTCTACATCTTAGAAACCACTACAACACTAGGGGCACTATTGGCACATCATGATGACAACAACAAAGAGAGAGCCATTTATTATATTAGTCAAACTATTGTTGGCTATGAGCTCACTTATTCACCAATGGAGAAATCATGCCTTGCAGTGGTCTTCACCACTCAAAAGCTCATACATTACATGCTTAGACATGCAATCAAGCTCATATCAAAGGTGGACCCACTCAAGTATCTACTATCCAAGACAACTCTCATTGGTTGTATGGAAAAATGGGTCATGTTGTTAAGAGAATTTGAGATTCAGTACATAGATTGAAAACTAATCAAAGGGAAAGTAATTGTCAATCAGCTAGTAGAAGCACCTTTGGTGTATTCATATCCACTAATAATGGAATTCCCTAATGAGCATCTATGTATGATTGAAGAATAGCCAATAAAAAAGCTATACTTGTATTGCTCCTACACATCACATGGATCAAGGGAAGGAATCCTATTCATCACACCTCAAGGTGACTATATTCCAAAATCATTCAAATTGGGATTCTCATGTACTAATAACATTGTAGAATATGAGGCACTCATCTCAAGCCTCAAAACAACCATCCAATATAACATCATAGAACTACAAGTGTTTGGAGACTCACAACTAATTATCAATCAAGTCCTCGATGAATTTTAGACAAAGGATGACAAGCTGCTACCGTACAAGGAACTAGTGGATAGATTAAAAGAGCATTTCTTGAGTCTATGGTTCAAGTAGATACCAAGGCTTCAGAACAAAGTAGTCGATGTAATGGCAACCATTAGATCCTTATTGGAAATCCCTTAGGACAATTCATAGTATGAATTCTTAGTCAAAAAGCTACACATGCCTACTTATGAGAATGACGATTTAGAAATGGTGTGTGTCTTGGTTGGTCTTCAAATCCCATTGTACCATGACATCCATGCATATCTTTAAAATGGTATCATATCTCCCTATCTCACCAACACCAAATGCCAAAGCCTAATTCACAAATCTCCCCACTACACTCTTGTAGCCAACACCCTTCATTGTCAAGGATATCATAACATCCTCTCTAGGTGTTTAGATTCAAACAAGGCCATCCTAGCTTTATAAGAGGTCCACATTGGAATTTTTGGTGCCCACATGAGTGGTATGGTCCTAGCCAAGCAGATACTTTGAGTCAGGTATTATTGGCCAATAATGGATAACGATGCCTATGAATTCATCAAGAAATGTCTACCATGTCAATAGCATGCAAATCAAATTCATGTGCCAACTCAAGACTTGCATCTCATTTTGCCACCTTGGCCATTTTCATGTTGGGGCTTCGACCTCATTGGGTTAATCACTCCTCTTTCCTCTGATGGACATAAAAATATTATAATAGCCATAGGGTACTTTACAAAGTGGGTTGAAGTGATTCCACTCATCCTCACTGTTGACATTCAGATATCCAAGTTTATCTTATACCACATCATTTATTGCTTCAGCATACCATCCACCATCTTCACCAATCACGACACACCTTTTGAAAACTAGCATGTGGATCATTTGTGTGCTAGAATCCACATCCACCATTGTTTCTCTAGCCCATACTTCCCCCAAGGAAGTGGCCAAGCTGAGGCAACCAATAAAACCATCCTTAAAATCCTGAAGAAGGTTATCAATGATTCTAGTCGTGATTGGCATCTCTAAATAAATCTTTCCCTCTAGGCCTATCATACTTCTTATCGCACCCCCACCACCCCATATTCCCTTTTATATGGTGTCAAATCCATTCTATCCATCGAGGTGGAGCTCCCATCATTTCTTTTCTCCATGAAAAACTATACCATCGATGAAAACTATTGTGTGGCATGCCTTACATAGTTGGACCTGCTAGATGAAAAGAGATAGAAAGCATATGATCACCTGGTTGCATACTAGAATTGAATCAAAAGGATTTATAACAAGAAGGTCCATCTAAGACAATTCCAAGTAGGTGACATGGTCCTAAATAAAAATTAGAAAGTGCAAGCACACCAATAGAAAAAGGGAAAGTTTGAACCTACTTGGTTGGGTCCCTGCGTTGTCACAACATGCTTTGGCTCTGGAGCCTATCAATAATGAACACTAGAAGGTGAGCCTTGAATGATCCTATCAACATCATACATTTGAATATGTTATATGCCTAAACCAGATCCTACATATTCATAAAATCCATAAAAATTGGAAAATCCAAAAAAATACAAAAAAAAAATGAAAAAGTAAAAAAGAAAAGAAAAATAATTGTCCAATGGTGAAAACTTGGCAATTCAAGCACCTTGGACAAGTATGTTGGTTAAAACCTATAAATAGGCTCCATACATAGTGGACTAAATCATTATCTATCAAAATCCCATCCCCCACCCATCCCAATCCCCCAAATCCTCTTTATCCAATCCACATCCCCACCACCAGCCCCTCAATCCCAAGGTGTTCTATCCTCCTACCTATCAGATGCCACACCGTCACCATCCTATACTTATCATGTATATATCATGTATAGTGATATCTTCTTGTCCCAAATCCCTAAGCCTCTATACATATATTTTGTAAATCTCTCCACATCCATTGTACCATATCAATGCATCTTGTTGTACATATCCTCGACAGTCCTACAATAGCATTTAGTTAGATAACATTGTCCCACCCAACCTTGTACTTTAGCAACATCTTTATTCAACTATTCTTGATCACAACAATTATCCTTGATTCATGATTTTCTAGCAACAACACACACTCTCCTCATTAATCAATGGGTCCTTGAGAATGTATCCTTCCTCCTGTCTAACCTAATCTTCCACCAATCAACCTAGGTTCATGTTGGATATATCCTTCCTCACGTTCAAACCTAATCTTCCCCCCATCCATCAAATCAATCTTTCTCCTTGGAAAAGGATGTCTTTTGTAGTTTTCATTTTGGTCTTGGATTTTTTCCTTTGGATCTTTTTAATCTTTTATGGCTTCTCGTTGTTCCTCCCCTCAAATTCATCATGATCCTTTATATCATGGTGTGTTGCGAATGCAAACAATTTGGGGCAAGGTCTTTCAATCTTTAAATTTTTCTTATGAGTCAGTCATACATGACCCTTGCATGGTTCACATGTGACCTTCTAGGTTACACGGTGCACTTGAGAAATGTCATGTGTTTTTGGTTTCTCTAGCATCATTTCTACCATGCTTCCTCTTGGGTTCATGTTTGATGCTGGAGTAACCCTTGTGTGTCTTTTCGCGTCAGTCCTATGCAATGTTGGTGACAAGGCCTTGCGTTCCTAGTAACCTTGGTAGGTCTCTAATGTTTCTATATCAAACTAGGTTTTTCTCTCCACATTTACACACGAAGCTCTCCAAATCTCCCATCTAGCATCTAGCATCATCTTGCATCATATAGCTTAATCTTGCACCTCGTATCCTTCATATAGATTCATCCTACATCCTGCATTTGACCTCATCTTACATTCATCCATCTTTTCTTTTGGAAGGATGTTTTTTTCTCCCCCCTTCTCATCTTTCTTCATCCCTTCCTTTCTGTATTCTTTTTGAGAAAACTCCATAATGTTTCTTCTTTGCATTATTTTCTCGAGGGGGCACAACCACCTATCCTCTAAATTCTAGCCTCGGGCATCTTATTTTCTTATCTTTGATGCCACGCCACTTGCGGCATCGCATCAAAGAGGGGAAAAATGTAACACTTAAAAAGCCTTTGCCAAAATAAAAATATTTTATTTTGCAGAAACTCCTAATGACATCATCATTTGTTAATTAATTAATTATTATGCCATTAATTCCTCCTATCTTAATTAAAAACATTTAATTAAGAAATCACTTCCATTAGTGTTTAAATCCAATTTTAACATTATTCCCTCCAAAATTTATTAATTATTTAATAAATTGACCAAAATCCTTTAAATAAATGAATTATTTATTTAAATCCCTCAAAACCATGGAATCTTCTAGAGATTCCTAAACCCTTCTAAACTTTTCTAAACTTTCCTAAACCTTTCCTAAACCTATTTAGAAGGTGTTTCCTAACGTTCTTAGCCTAATCTAGTCTCCTTTGACTTTTTGTCAACACCCTTCAATAATGAGCCTTACAGACTCATTAATGGCCTCTTACACACTCATTAAGGCTCTTACAGCCTCATAAATGAATCCCATGTCTTCTCTTTCACCCTTGTTCCTGAGGCACACTTCCCTAGTGTTTCTCACACATGTGTGAGCAACCCTTAACCCTCATCCATCTAACATTACCCCTAACCATACCCTAGACTCTACCCCAAACCCTGACTCTGACCCTAACTCCTCTTCCTAACCCAAGATCTTCCTCAAATCCTACAAATACCCTCACTTCCTAGAGAAAAATACCAATTCACATCCTTCATACTAAGTAATGTTATAATGCTAGTTTACTTCTAGATCATAAGCTTTTATCATAATTGTTAGTTTAATTCATTTCTAAGCTTTCCTAAATCACATCTTAGCTTAGAACTAATAGATTAATCTAGTTTTTTTTCTTTTTTTTGCATAGAATTTGCATCATCTCACACTACATTTGGACTAAAATCAACTCTAGCTTAATCATTTGTAGCTTAATTTGCATTCTAGCTCTATTAGGCTCTTTGAGAATCTAGAGGCAAATCAGGTGTTCTATACCTAATTTTGTGCCACTATGGGGTTCTTGTGGTCCCTAATCCATCCCAATCCTTTATAAATTGCATTAGGGAAATGCTCCAAGTGTTTTGAGAGCACACCCACATCCCTAAATCGAGAGAAAATCAAACAGTGATAGGGTTCTCCCATTGAAGCTCTATTTGAGTGTCTTTGCAAATTTCTTTTACTATATGCTAGGAATAGACTATTTAACTAATGTTTGAATGTCTATGCCTATTCTGAAAAGGTTAGGTTTTCTCTAATCATGGTAAGAAAACTAGTGATGCCACTAGGGTGGACAAGTTATTCTTTTTTGAAATAATCAAATTGCATTGGGTTCCAAAAATGATCACCTCTGATTGGGATGCTAAGTTTTTGAGTCATTTCTAGATGAACTTATAGAAGAATATGGGGAAAAAGTTACAGTTCATTAGTGCTTATCATCCACAAACTAATGGGAAAATAGAAGTGGTCAATTGCAGATTGGGTAATTTATTGCGATGTATTGTTGGAGAGAAGCCCAAACAATAGGATTTGGCATTGCCCCAGGTAGAATTTTCTTATAACAACTCAGTGAACAATTCAAATGGTAAGTCACCATTTCAAGTTGTTTATGGTCAAAATCCTTAGGGTTTTCTTGATTTGGTGAAACTTCCCTTGGGTGACAGATTCGGTGATGATGGAGAAGCCTTTGCAGAACAACTCTACCAGTTGCAAGAAGATGTGAGACAAAAGTTATAGGACAATAATGAGCGATACAAAGCTTCCACAAATGCTACTAGAAGGTATCAAGTTTTTAGTGTAGGTGATCTAGTGATGGTTTATCTAAGAAAGGAGAGGTTTCCTACTGGGACTTATCACAAATTGAAATATAAGAAAATTGGTCCCTCCAAGATTCTGAAGAAGATTAATGATAACGCTTATGAGGTAGAGCTCCTTAGTGGTCTTGATATTTCTCCTGTGTTTAATATTTTTGATTTATATAATTTCCATGGTGACGATGCCTCTATTAAAAATGAGGATGAGGTAGAATAGACACACACTATCCACATCAATAAAAAGGAAAAGGTTGCACAGATTCTAGACAAGAAAATTGTTTAGACTCGCTAGGGTGACTACAATAGATATCTTGTGCAGTGGGAAGGGTTGGCACTAACAGATAGCACCTAGATTACAAAATGGGATTTGAAGAAGCTAGATGAGACTAAATGGAAGCAGTTTGAGAACCAAAACTTGTAGGAGCTATGTTCTTTCCAAGCAAAGCAGAATGATGCAGGAGCATCCGAGGATCAAGGTTATTGACTTAGATGTGAGTTTTGGTCAAGATTTACTTTTGAGGGTCATAATTTTTTACTCAGATGTGGGTTTTGGCTAAACATTTACAAGAAATTGCATGAGGAGGATCTATTTGAATTTTTGATGAGCTGATCTCGATTGCTGACCATTTTGACCTTTTTTCAGGAGCCAGAAATATCATCTTGGCCTCTTAAATTGGCTTTTTGTGTTTTTTTCTAGTTTTTAGAAAGTTGTCTTTTGTAATAAATCCAAAATCATGTTTCTAATCTCGTAGATTAGTTGGAAATTCATCTTGCCTTAGTTGGGGTAATTTCTTGGGAAAAATCAAGATTCATAGTATGGGTTTTGAAAATTACCAAAAATGGAAAAAATCTATTTTTCCCAAAACTTTGCCAAATCTGGTAATTTTTGCAATTGTAATAAGTAGTTTTTTTCTTTCTTTGTAGAGGTAGAGTAAGTTGGAGAAGATTAATGAAGAGTTTGGAGTTCTAAAATTCTATGTTATTTATTTTTTGAATTATTGTTCTTGAAGGCTTTGGGTTGCATCACATGTTTTAATGGGGTACATAGGCATATTTCGATAGTAGACTGATAAAATAATGCATCATGTCATAAGTATATAAAGGGGTGAAGATTTTAATAGTTATAATACCACGTCTTCACTGAATATGCAATCACAATGACTTGATCAGTGAAACATATTACATCCATAGAAGTAGCAATGAACTTCATGTCCACATTGCAAAAAAATTACTCTTTTTTATTGTTTTCTGATAGCCATATCAGAGATGGTGAAAATTTTATAAAGGACTCACAAAAACCCATCAAGGGTTTACAGGAAATAATGATATGTATGCACGACCTACATGTGGGTATAGACTTAAAAAGTCTATATGTATGAACATCAAATTCAAAAATGATTAGGAGATGGAAATTTGAGCAGTTTTTTGATGTATCAAGAATTCAAGAGAAACTCCAGTGCATATCCATATTGTTGCAACTTTCTTTATACTTTTCCAATTAATATATTGGAGATATGGAGTTCAAATATGTAGAGGAAAAATAAAAGAAAGCTTTATAAATATTTCAAAAAAAAAATTCAAAGAGGCTACCTTATTATTTTTATAGATTTGTCAAAAAGTCCTAGTTCATAAAGACTATATGCCAAAGATATTTAAAAAAGGAGTAGAAGTGATAAGGAGAATACTTCTCATGTCAAGGATGAAGAGAAGTAACGAAGAACCCTAAATGTCAATAATAGCCTAGGGAGGAAGGAATATCAAAGTTCTAAAAGTTTTGTTCATATAAATGAGCTTGCAAGCCATGTCATAGGAGCTTACCTATTAATGAGCCTAGATCTGCATAGGAATAAAGAGAAAAAATCCATACAAAAACCAAAAATATCTCCAAAAACCTATCTCAAAGAAGCTTCAGTAGAAAAAATGAAATTATTTTTGGTTTTAGGGTTCATACCCCAACTTCACTCACTTAAAGAGAAGAAATAGATTTTTGTGCCTTTATGTATTTGTGGTGAAATAAGGGTAACCTGTGAGGTTTATTAACTATGATGCATTATCCAAGTATAATAATACTATATTTTGTATTAATATTTGTTAAATATACAACTAACAAATATTAGTATAAAATATGTTATTATTGTTTGCATGAATTTTGCATTTTAATTTTATAATTATTATATGAGTTCCTTAAAAAAATCATATGATAATTATTAAATTAGAATGCAAATTAATAGATTATTTTGGTGCAAGTTTAGTTTAATTTGGAGAGAGGAAATATTGGATTTTGCATGAGGTGAATTTGGCAAGGAGGGAAGTTTCTTTCCCTACATGTGCTTATTTGAAGGAAGTGGGATTTTTATGTTCTTGCATGCTATGTGATAGTTAGCTAGGGTATGAAGGGGATTTTATTTTTTTATTGTAGTGGAGGAGACTTTGGATCGGTTTTGAGACAATTTGCCATTGTGTGGGGTGCTTTTTTAGTTCTGCATGACTTTGGGCTACTTTTGGTGCAGTAATTTGTATGGTTCTTCCAATTAGGTCCCTTGTTCTAAGGAATTTTCAATCGCATATGACCCTTTCAGATTTCCATGATTTTGGAAACTTAAGAGTTAATTTTGAGAATTTTTGGAGGGCCACATGCATAGATTACAAGTTCTGGGAAGTATTTAGGTGGTCAACTGCATGCAAGCTTGGAATTTAATGGTCATTTTTCTACTTTTGGACCGTATGTGACAACCTAAAATTTTATTAGACAATATGATTTACAAGATAATTTTATAGAAAACTATCAATATGACATTTTAATTTATATATAAACTGTCAAAAACTTATATTGGTAATATAGTATTTTATTTAATAATAAAAAATATTATTTTGTAATATGAATAATAAAATATAAATTTAGAAACTTATTAATAATTGCTGGGTTATCATTTAATATATGTTATATATATGTTTCTAATTTTCTTATTATCTATTCATATTAACTATAATCATTTTAAAATAGAATATATGAATTTTAAAAACTTGCTTAGTTTATTTGTGATTTTTGGATATATTACTAATTTACAATATTAGAATGTGATATGTGTGTACGTATACATATACATATATGTATGTGTATGTATATATGTATGTATTTATATTATTTATTATATATTTATGTTTATTTAAAATATTTTAAAAATAAACATATGAACTTAGAAACAAAGTTAATTTGAAATTTTTAACATATATATTACTAATTTATAATTATTTTCTAATTTTATATTGTTTTTATCACAAATAAAAATCTCTATATGATTTATTATATATATATATATATATATATATATATATATATATATATATATATATATATATATATATATATATATATATATATATATATATATATATATATATATATATATATATATATATATATATATATATATATATATATATATATATATATATATATATATATATATATATATATATATATATATATATATATATATATATATATATATATATATATATATATATATATATATATATATATATATATATATATATTGCAAAAGTGGTCAAGCCACTGAATATATTATTTAATAAAATCTGATTCAAAAAAGCTCAACCGGGAAAGAATCAGTAAGAAAACCTAGAATCGTCACTAAATACAAAAAATATGATCATCGATATTTACAATGTTACCTATATCGACGAAATATTAGTGCTCAACATACAATTTGGAGATAAAACTTCCTCAAATTATGATATAGTTTGAGCAATCATAATACAAAATTTCAAAAATAAGGGACTATGTTTAGTTTTACTCCTTCATTTCTGCATAGTCAGCCATGTGAGGGGATACCTGATCTCCTAAGAGTTGAAACACTCTCCCAACCAATGGTCAGATGGGGCTGTGGTGAAGACTCCCACCCCAACCCGCATTTCATCTCCAAAGCTGCAGGAGACACATCAGCTACTACCGAATTCCAGCCGTGGTCATGTTCACCAAGATGAGGCATTGACCAACTAGACCCTGTAGCATTTTATGAATTACCACCCAACTTAACCAAGACTCCATGAGTATGACCCCGAGGAGGTGAAAATTTTGAACCCTGTGAACCAAATAGCACACCTTGCGCACTAGAAAATCATCAAAGTGGAACCCCAGATGAAAGCCATTGAGAAATCTATAGTGTATAATATTTGTTTGGTAAACTAAGCATATCCAATAATGCATACCTTGTACGTGTCACCCTTTCTTCCAACTGAAAACCCAGAGCCCTCACTGTGACTTGCAAGGAAGATTTCATGAAGCTAGGGCTTTTCTTTTCAAATATTGTTTGTAGTGCTTCATACATTACCATAAACTCATGTTTCTGGAGCAATTGAGACCGCAGGATCAAACAACCAACTAAAGTGTTTCCTGCCCATAAATCATAATGTTGCATTGCCCTTTTAAGCTTGTTATCATTCCAAAACTTTTCATGAACGACTTTAATCACCAAGATTTCCAATAGTGGAACTGACTGTAGCAAGTCCATTGCATTTGAAAGAAACATGGACACCAAATTTGACAGAAATACGAAGTGCCTTGAAGAAGGGGAGAGAATGTTGTCCCCAATTACATGCCTAACAACCCACCGAATTGATGGTGAATGTACATAGAACATTTCATCCATGGTAGCATCATCAATTTGCAGAGGAAGGGCATTTTCCTCCACCCTTGGATTAAGCCATATCCGATAATTTTTAGGAAGCACAACCCTATGGAATTGATAACAGGATTCACATTTAACACAAACCTCTATAGAACTTGACATCTTTAGGTGAACAATATGGAAGGGCACTATATCCTCTATTTTGAATGAAGAAAATAATCTATTTTGCCTGATATAAGTAAACTTGAAGGATGACACTTAAATGCCAAGACGTGTGAGTAACTTACAATCTAATGCAAGCTCGTGCTAAAAATTTGAAGGACTAAGAGCCATGTGATTATAGAATTTGATCAAACACCAAATTGATCTCACATCATGTGATGTACACCAAACAACTGTTGTGAACACTTTACGTACCAAAATGACGTCCTCATAATAGAAGACTTGGTGGTTGTAGTTAACTAGGCATGAACAATATTAATTACAAACTTTATCATTGCAATGATGCTCGATGTGTCCAAATAAAAATGATTAAGACTAACATTCCACTAAATCTAAATTAATCAACACTTGCAACTTGTGTTGTTCAATGAATGTCATTGGTTGAAAGGTAGAATTCATGATGCCATCACATCCTAAGTTTGAAAGGTAGTCTTCTACTTTATTTCCCTCCCTAAGAGTGTGAGATATAGTTACCTCATGAAATTTATCGATCAAATTCCATATCTAATGAAGAATATACTTAAGTTGGCAGGAATATGTTTGTCTCTTGATGCAAGCATTTACAATTACCTGAGAATCACCTTCAATTTGCACTCGTTGATAGTTCCCTTTCTTTTCAAGGATTAATCTTCCAAACAAAGCTTGAGCTTCTGGTGCATTATTAGTTCCTTCTGGTAAAGGTGTAGTTGTAATTGCTAGCACTTTCCCTTTACAATCTCTTCCACATGCCCCTAATCCTGATTTACTCGTATTTCCTCTAGAGGCTCCATCAAAATTGAGGTTCACAAATCCTAAGTGGGGAGGTTTCCAATGCACGTTGACCTATCTACTTTGGTTTTCATTTTACTAGTTATTCCATTTCCTGATGGAATAAATAGTGATTTCTATTCTCGAATAAATAGTGATTTTCGATGAAGTAATAATAGGATTGATCTTACATCTACTAAGGCTTGCATTAGTAACTTCTTCTATTGACTTTTCAATGCCCTCTAACACCTTATCTATAGAGGAAAATTATTTTCTAAAGATCCTCTTATTTCTTTCCCACCAAATAGCCCATATGATTAATTATGGGGTACATTTCCATATTCCCATGAAGAGAGCCTGAGGGAAAAGAATTGGCTATGCTTAGAATATATCCCTTATGTTATTCTATAGAGGAGTAATGTAATTTAATTTCCCGATAAGAAAAATCTAGTATTCATATGGAAAAGGACATCTAGCAAAAAGATGATCAACTGATTCATATTCTTCATCACATAATACACACTTGAAGACTGGGGCAATATTTAACCTTTCCAAACGATCACTTGTTAAGATCCTGTGTTTGATTGCAAGCCATGCAAAGCATCCAGCTTTTGGAAGAACCACATGATTCCAACAAAATGTATATGCTTGTGATGGAATCCTCTCTGATGCAATTCTTTGAAGAAGCTTGCATCCCTCTTTGATTGAGTATTTACCATCCTTGGCTGGAGCCCACAACAATCTTTCCTCACAATTCGATAGAAAAACTTATCTTTTTTCAAAGATGGATTGAAAAAACTCCCTGTCTTTTTTAGATAGAGGAAGTTGATCTAGGTCCTTCCATATGATTTTCGTTGAGAAAAGGAAAACTGCATCTATGAAATGAATCACTTGAGTTTTCCACAATGATTCTGAAATTGATATTAGATCTTGAGTGTTTTGCAATGTGATTAATGGAGGTTGTCCATTCTAGGAATCTCTCCAAAATTTTACCTTGTCTCCATTATTTAGTTCCCAAGTAATGTATTTGAGTACAATGTCTCTTGAAGAAACCATAAAGTCCCAAATCACCAACCCCTTGGGAGGGTCAATCATTGAAAATATTCTAGTTGGATCATTGTTATCTAGATACTTCTGCTGCATGATCTGACACCGTGGAGATTGAGGCTTGTTGTACATTTTCCAAATCATCTTGCCACTGAAGGCTGTATTTCTCTTTGATAAATCATGAACTCCCACTCCACCTATTATAGGAATATGTGCCATGTCTTGGAGAGAGATAAGTGAGATTTTTTTTCCATCCGTCATATTTCCCTCCCAAAGGAAACCTCTTATCAATTTCTAAATTTGTAAAAGGACTGATGGAGGGGCTTTAAGGATAGCTAGATATTAGTTTAGTATCACTAAAAGTACTAATTTAATGAGAAGTATCCTACCTGATAATGAGAGCCATCTAGCTTTCCATGCCACAACTCTACTTTTGATTCTTTGAAGGATGGAACTCCAATAACTCATCTTATTTGACCCCATTAAAAATAGAATTCCAAGATAAATTGAAGGTAAAAAGTCATCTGAAAATCCAAAATCTACATGATTCTATCTCATATAATGTCATGCCCCACCAGGGAACTAGAAAAGAGAACAACGATTCTCTTAGGAAAGAAAACCTAAGTAATGAAATGTGAAAATTTTTGAACTTTAAAAAGATAATAACATAAGCAAAGTTTAACTTAGATTACTTCCATGGTTCCCTACTAGTATACTAACAATCCTTTCAAGCTTCATTAAAGATACAAATAACATGGAAAATTTTTAAATTAGTTATATTATAACATTTAAAGATTATTGACAGGAAACATAAATACTTTCTTCCAAACATTTAACCTTACTCTTAGATCCAAGCACATTCTCTAAATATTCCTGTATGTACAACATAACATTTGAAACACTAATTCCTTACGAATGAATCATTTAAGACTTGAATATATATATATATATATATATATTATATATATATATATATATATATATATATATATATATATATATATATATATATATATATATATATATATATATATATATATATATATATATATATATATATATACATACATATATATATTCCTGTATGTACAACATAACATTTGAAACACTAATTCCTTACGAATGAATCATTTAAGACTTGAATATATATATATATATATATATATATATATATATATATATATATATATATATATATATATATATATATACATACATATATATACATACATACATACATATATACATATACATATACATATACATATACATATATATATAATATATATCTATACATATATACATATATATATATATATATATATATATATATATATATATATATATATATATACATATATATATAGATATATATACATATACATATATACATATACATATATATATATATACGCACACACATATATACATATAGATATCTCTATATGTATATATGTATATATCTATATATATATACACACACACACACACACACATATATATATATATACATATATACATATATATACATATACATATATATATATACATATATATATATAGATATATATATTTATATATATATATATAGATATATATATATAAATATATATGTAAGGCCCAACTTGTTTCCACCTTTTCCTCGACACTTCGATGATGGAAGATTAAGGGGTGTTGTAGTATCTGAATGATTGGTAAATCCCTAACAGAATTGTACCTCAGGATAGACCTATATATTGTACCTTCATATCAGTACCTATCAACTAAGTGTCGCAATGTCAGAGGTGATATATTTGGGTTATTAATTGTGTAAGTGAATCTTGGATGCAGTATGTTACTCTGCAAATCATAGATCTAGCTAGACTATTAAGGTTCCATTGAGTACTTTTGTTGAAAGGATTAGATTCAAGTAGTCGAGATGTAAATGCCAAATTAGTATGTGTTAAGTTTTAAGTTTATCTTGGATTAAATTAATAAGTTGATGTGATGATTCTAGTAACTCCTATGAGGAGGATGAGTAATGTTTTGATGATGTATTATATGGTTATACCATAGTGACATTTTGGTGATATTCTTAGAACCCTGAACAAGGATTTGTTAGATCCTAGACTAATAGGATTATTCTGCATTTTGTTTTCCTAGATTAGGAAATTTAATCATACTTGTGATAAGAATTTTATAGGACCTGATTGTTATGGTTACCCCCTTACCGATGTTGAACCATCGATTTATCTTAATGATGCAGGAGCATCCTGGGTGTAAGAGCAATCTTGCATCACCCAAAAATATTTATGTTTTTATATTCAATAAGGGCTATTTTGTGTAGAGCTGCTATTTATGGAAAGTTACTATTTTTGGTAATTTTTGTATGTGCTCAGAATAATCTGATTTCTTTCTTGGAGGTTCATTTTGGTCATATAAGTCTACAGTAAAGTTTCATTGCCAGATCAAGTGTATATTGGAAGATATTGAAGATTTTTGGTATTGGCAGCAGGGTACAGAAACTTTGAACTCAGTTTTGAAGGCTTTAGAGGCCCCGGATGAGGTCAAAAATTTGGGTGATGGATGCTTGCACGGGTCAAGCCTGTAGAGCGCTTCGTGGCATTTCTGAAATGGGGTTATAATAGCCAATCGGGTCAACTGGTGATGTCTTATGGTCTTCGGAAGTTGGGCCACCTAAAATGGCGAAAAATAATTTTCTTCAAAATTTCTGTTCGGGTTTCAAAGGTTATTTTGAGCTGACTTTGACGTAATAAACTGAAAAATAAAATAATTCTAAGTTTGGTCGGCCCTTAGGGCTAAATTTCTGGAACCTTCTCGGGCGGTAGAAATTGCCTATATAAGGAAGGCTGTATTATTGTCTTAGGGAGTTCAGAATAGTTCTGGGTAGTAGATCTGGGTATTGATTCGAGGCTTTGTCCTACAGAATATTGTAAGGGAATGCCCATGTGGCTTTGCATATTGTAATTCTAAAAGTTTGTAATTCCACATTTGTGGAGATAATAAGAAGCCAATTTTCTGTTCTTGCATATTGTTGTGGTTTCTTTGTTTCTGTTATGTGTTTGTGGTATTAAGGGGAGCACCCTTCATCAAGTGGTATCAGAGCAGGGGTTCTTGAGTGTGTAAATAGATCACCGATTGTGAGGCAGTTTGCACTAGGACTGCAGTTAGGGTTTCAGTGTGCATCGCGAAAATGCCTCCATGAAGAAAACGTGGTAGAAGACCTGGTGTTGTGACACTTGAGGTTAGAGAGTTGCAGAGACAAGTGCGAGCATTGCAAGAAGAGATTCATAGAGGAATGAATCTTAATGTCAAAGATGAAAGTGAGGATGAAGCCGAAGAAGAATATCAAGAAGGAGAAGTTGAAATTGTGAACCAGGAGGAAGAAAGACTTTTTCGGGTGATTTCCAAGATTGGGAAAAGACCTAAGATTGAGGTTCCTACATTTTCTAGAAATCTTAACCCAGAGGAATTGATCGACTGGATCAATGAATGTGAGGAATATTTTGAGTATGAAGATGTTGAAGATCCTGATAGGGTCAAATTTGCGAAGGCCAGATTGAAAGGTCATGCGAAGATATGGTGGCAAGAGATTCAGTTGGAGTGAAATAGAAGGGGAAAGGAGAAAATCACGAGATGAGATCGGATGGTGGATAAATTGAAGTGACAGTTCATTCTTGTTGATTATGAGCTTGACCTACTGAAGAAAATGCAGAGTTTGAAGCAAGCAGGAAGATCTGTTCAGGAGTATACAGAGGAGTTCTATCGACTTCTCATCAGAACAGGCCATGCAGAAGCTGATAAGGAGAAAGTTGCCCGATACCTTAATGGGTTAAGGCCAAGCATTCAAGAGGAGTTGAATCTGGTTCGAATGAACAGTATTGAAGAGGCATACCAGTTTGCCCTAAAAGTAGAGGAAAAGTTGAACAAGAAGTTTGAGAGCAGACAAAACGGAAGAGGTCGCGGTGGACGATCTGGTGGACGGTCATATGGTGGCTGAAATGAAGATCTGAAAAAGAAGGATGAGGCCAGTAGCAGTTAGAATCAGTGAGGAAATAATTTCAATCACTTCCAGGATCAGAATAATAGAGATCAGAGAGGAAGAGGAAGAGGACAAGGATCTGGAAGAGGTGGCTTCCATGGAACATGTTTTCACTATGGAGAAGAAGGTCATAGGGCATTTGAATGTCCTCAGCGTCAAGGCAGAACAGACAGGACAAATGAAGGCCAGGCCAGAGTTGCACATGTAGATGAAGATGCCAGATCATCAAATTTTGAAGATGCTAAAAGAGGAGAAACGTTGATTAACAGAAGAGTCCTGTTGAGTGGTGAGAATGAACCTGAGCAAAGGAGGAGCCTGTTTCGCACCAAGTGCAAGTGTGAAGGTAAATGTTGTCATGTGATCATTGATAGTGGAAGCACTGACAATTTGGTGTTAGAAGAGATGGTGACAAAGTTGAAGCTCAAGAGACAGAAACACCCACATCCATATTGGATTTCCTGGGTACAGGATGACCACAAGGTCATGGTCAATGAACAATGCCTAGTAAAGTTCAAAGTTGGCGGATACCAAGATGAGGTATTGTGTGATATCATATCTATGGATGCATGTCATATGTTGTTGGGTAGACCATGGCAGTTTGATAGATGTGCTGTACATGATGGTCGTGCGAATACCTATTCTCTGACAAAGGATGGAGTGCGACATAAGCTAAAACCATTGAAGGAGACCGAAGAAAAGGTATGTGGTAATGCAAGGATAACTTTTGTTGATGGAAGAAATTTCCTAGATGGTATGAGGCATGAGCATGTATGTTTTGCTTTAATTCCAAAAGCCGGTAAAGAGGAAGTAGATGTTCCTGTAGAAGTTGCAGATTTGTTGAATGAGTTTCAGGATATTGTATCTGATAACGTGCCTGATGGATTACCACCAGTCAAGAAGATCAGTCATCAGATGGACTTGATCCCAGGAGCGAGTTTGCCGAATAAGGCAGCACACAGAATGACACCTGCAGAAACTGAGGAGTTGAACAGACAAGTACATGAACTGTTACAGAAAGGATTGATCCGTGAGAGTCTGAGTCCCTGTGCTATACCAGCGGTATTAGCACCAAAGAAGAATGGAGAATGGAGGATGTGTACAGATTCCAGAGCAATAAACAAGATCACAATCAAGTATAGGTTTCCATTGCCACGAATGGATGATATTATGGACTGTTTGAGTGGAGCTGTGTATTTCTCAAAGATAGATCTGAAGAGTGGATATCACCAGATTCAGATCAGAGAAGGAGATGAATGGAAGACTGCCTTCAAGACAAGGGAAGGACTGTATGAGTGGTTAGTCATGCCTTTTGGGCTAACCAATGCACCGAGCACTTTCATGCGGCTCATGAATGAGGTTCTGAAAGAATTTCTGGGTAAGTTTGTCATTGTTTACCTAGATGATATTTTGATCTTTAGTAAGACATTGGAGGAGCATATGATGCATATTTGTATGGTATTTGAGAAGCTGAGAGAAGAGAAATTGTTGATTAATTTGAAGAAGTGCAGTTTTCTGAAGAAAGAGTTAGTGTATTTGGGATTTGTAGTTTCAGCAGAAGGTCTAAAAATGGACCCAGAGAAGGTATAGGCTATCCTTGAATGGCCTACTCCAAGGAGTGCTACTGAGGTAAGGTCTTTTCATGGTTTGGCTAGCTTTTACAGAAAGTTTATCCAAAATTTTAGCAGTATTTGTGGACCCTTGACTGAAACAATGAGAGGGGATAGAAAAGAGTTTAAGTGGACTAATGGGGCAGAAAAGAGTTTTCAATTATTGAAACAAAAAGTTATAGAACAACCTATTTTAGCACTTCTAGATTTTAATAAGGTGTTTCAAGTAGATTGTGATGCTAGTGGTACTGCAATAGGAGCTGTTATGAGCCAAGAAGGTAAACCTGTTGCGTATTTCAGTGAGAAGTTAAATGATGCCAAGAGGAAGTATTCTGTTTATGATCAGGAATTTTATGCTATAGTTCAGGCATTAAAGAAGTGGAGACATTATCTGCTTCCTAAGGAGTTTGTTTTGTATACTGATCATCAAGCTTTTCAATATTTGAATAGTCAAGGAAAGTTGAATCAGAGGCATTTGAAATGGGTTGAGTTTTTACAGAGTTATACATTTGTTTTGAAACATAGGAGTGGAAAGTCTAATAGGGTTGCAGATGCTCTTAGCAGAAGGCAACTATTGCTGACAGAAATGCAGATTGAAGTGGTTGGGTTCAAGGAACTCAAGAATTTGTATCCAGAGGATCCTGATTTTGGTGAAGCTTGGAAAGCTTGTACAGAACCTGTTACTCTAGACAGGATGAAATGGTTGGATTTCATCATCCAAGATGATATGCTATTCAGAGGGAGTCAGTTGTGCATTCCACGAAGTTCTATGAGGGAGAATCTCATCAAGGAGAAGCATAGTGGAGGATTGGCTAGACATTTTGGTCGTGATAAAACCCTTGCTTTGGTTGGTGAGAATTATTATTGGCCACAATTGCAGCAAGATGTGAAGAAGTTTGTACAGAGTTGCAGAGTATGTCAGATGGCAAAAGGAGTGAAGCAGAATACAGGGTTGTATCAGCCATTACCCGTACCAGAGAAGCCTTGGGAGGATATCAGCATGGACTTTATTTTGGGTTTACTGAGGACTCAGCAGGGACATGATTCAATTTTTGTGGTGGTTGACAGATTTTCAAAGATGGCACATTTTATTCCCTGTAAGAAGACTAATGATGCTATTCATGTAGCCGAATTGTTTTTCAGAAAAGTAGTGAGACTTCATGGTTTGCCAAAGACCATAGTTTCAGATCGGGACACTAAGTTTGTCGGATATTTCTGGCATACATTGTGGAAGAAGTTGAAGACAGATTTAAAGTTCAGTTCATCACATCATCCATAGACTGATGGACAGACAGAGGTGGTGAATAGGAGTTTGGGAAATTTGTTGAGATGTTTGGTTGGAGATAAGCCAACAGGATGGGATTTGATTTTACCACAGGCAGAATTTGCATACAATAATTCTGTCAACAGGAGCACTGGTAAATCACCATTCCAGATTGTATATGGAAGTAGTCCAAGAAATGCATCTGAATTGAGGAAGATAGATAAAGGAGAAATAAGTAGTGCTGAAGCTGAAGATTTTGCAGAACACTTGAAGAACATCCATGAAGAGTTGAGGAAGTATATTACCAAGATGAACGCACAGTATAAGGCTAAGGCAGATGAGAAAAGGAGGTATAAGGAATTTCAGGTCGGTGATGAAGTCATGGTTCATTTGCGGAAGGAGCGGTTTCCAGTTGGTACATATAACAAGCTGAAAATGAAGAAGTTTGGACCATGCAGGATATTGAAGAAACATGATTCAGGAAATGCATATGAGGTAGAATTGCCTACTGAGCTAAATATTTCACCAGTGTTTAACATTTCAGATCTGACAGAGTATCATGAAGGAGGTGTTGAAGATGAGATCACAGCAGCACAGTGGAGTATTCCAGCAACTAGTTCAGACACTAAGGAGATTGAAGATATACTGGATAGTCGTGTTGGCAGAAGCACAAGGAACAGGACATATGAAGAATATCTGGTCAAGTGGAAAGGATGACCTGTTGAAGATTCATCATGGCTAACAAAGGAGGAGGTTAACCGTCTTGGTTTTCCTCTACACACCTGAGTCGTGATAGGGTCACTTCTCAAATTACCCCGGGTGTCTGATGCAGGAGCATCCTGGGTGTAAGAGCAATCTTGCATCACCCAAAAATATTTATGTTTTTATATTCAATAAGGGCTATTTTGTGCAGAGCTGCTATTTATGGAAAATTACTATTTTTGGTAATTTTCGTATGTGCTCAGAATAATCTGATTTCTTTCTTGGAGGTTCATTTTGGTCATATAAGTCTGCCAGTAAAGTTTCATTGCCAGATCAAGTGTATATTGGAAGATATTGAAGATTTTTGGTATTGGCAGCAGGGTACAGAAACTTTGAACTCAGTTTTGAAGGCTTTAGAGGCCTTGAATGAGGTCAAAAATTTGGGTGATGGACACTTGCGCTAGTCAAGCCTGTAGAGCGCTTCGTGGCATTTCCGAAATGGGGTTATAATAGCCGATCGGGTTAACTGGTGATGACTTATGGTCTTCGGAAGTTGGGCCACCTAAAATGGCGAAAAATAATTTTCTTCAAAATTTCTGTTCAGGTTTCAAAGGTTATTTTGAGCCGACTTTGAAGTAATAAATTGAAAAATAAAATAATTCTAAGTTTGGTCGGCCCTTAGGGCTAAATTTCTGGAACCTTCTCGGGCGGTAGAAATTGCCTATATAAGGAAGGCTGTATTATTGTCTTAGGGAGTTCAGAATAGTTCTGGGTAGTAGATCTGGGTATTGATTCGAGGCTTTGTCCTACAGAATATTGTAAGGGAATGCCCATGTGGCTTTGCATATTGTAATTCTAAAAGTTTGTAATTTCACATTTGTGGAGATAATAAGAAGCCAATTTTCTGTTCTTGCATATTGTTGTGGTTTCTCTGTTTCTGTTATGTGTTTGTGGTATTAAGGGGAGCACCCTTCATCACTTAAATATCATGCTAAGAAAAATTGAGAATCTTTGAGATTAGGAGTACTATGAAGTTATGCAATCAAATTATGTAGATTGAATTGAATTGAAATAATGAATGTATTCTATATGTTTGCAAGCTTGAATTTGGATTATGATCTATATGTGGGCATTGTACTTTATGTGACTTTGAGTACGCAGTAGAAATTATAACTTATGTGTATAAAATTATATGCAATTAAATTATGCACTATATGAAAGTGATTAGATGTATGCATTGAATCATGAATTATGAGAAAGCGATTGTAAGAATGCAATCGAATTCTATGTTGCAAATGAATATCATGTTAGACATCTTCGCTGCATTGATGTTATGAGTAATTGATGATTACCTTGTGATGATGTTATATTATTGATGATCATGATTTCAATTGAATTACAAGATTAGTAGGCATTAGAGATGCAATTGAATTATGAAATTGAACTAAGCAATTGAATTTTGATTAAATTGAAGATGTTATATCTTATATGTTTATTCATATTGGTTTTTCTTCCTTGAATTATTGATGCTGCATTGAGGAGTGTGCAGGTAAGAGAACCATGGAATTAATCGGAGAACCAAGGTTAAACAAATGTGAATTGAGTAAGCCAAGGCTTAATCCAATATGGGATTAAAAGCCTCGTTGTAATGTGAACTCCTTGTAAATGTGGATTTTTGCAGGTGTGTTATTAGTTAATTTCTTGTTGTCATCTAGGACATGACCTTGGGTATGTAATGTGTAATCGTTAGTGTCATTTGACACTTGTTATGTGCTTGTTTTAATTCATCCTTGTTCTAGTCACTTCTAGAGGCCAATAAGGGGTTCTAAGGGTCATTTTTGGCATAATTTGAGTACCTTATGGATAGGGTTATGAGTTAAGAAGGTTTTGAGCATGTCCCTAATTCCCTAGTGACCTTGGTAACCTATTTTATGACCCATTTGCCCTCAACTTCGAAATTGGATAAGTCATGATCTTTACCCAACTCCACCTTTTCTTTCAATCATGCATTTATCATGAGGGGACAAGGAAAGACAACAAGGCCATAGAGTCAAGTCTACATTTATGGATGGTGGGTGGGTAGAAATTTGGAGGCCTTTTAGAGGCCCTTAGGAGATTTAGGGGGGGGACCCACTCTCTACATTTGGGGAGACATTAGGGTTTGGATTGAGGAAGGATAAGGGGATAAGCTCTTATCAAATTTCCATTTCCATCACACTTGTGGAGGTTGGTTACTCTTCTCATGGAAGCCTTTCTACTCGTGCATTAGATTAGCTTGTATCTTTCTCTCTCATGTATATGAATCTTGATTCTTGTTGTGACAATGTGTTGTGATGAAGGGTGCTCCCCTTAATACCACAAACACATAACAGAAATAGAGAAACAACAACAATATGCAAGAACAGAAAATTGGCTTCTTATTATCTCCACAAATGTGGAATTACAAACTTTCAGAATTACAATATGCAAAGCCACATGGGCATTCCCTTACAATATTTTGTAGGACAAAGCCTTGAACTATTACCCAGATCTACTACCCAGAACTATTCTGAACTGCCTAAGACAATAATATAGCCTTCCTTATATAGGCAATTTTCCACCGCCTGGGAAGGTTCCAGAATTTTAGCCAATAAGGCCGACCAAACTTAGAATTATTTTATTTTACATTTTATTACATCATAGTTGGCTCAAGATAACCTTTGAAACCCAAACAGAAATTTTGAAGAAAATTATTTTCTGCCATTTCAGGTGGCCCAACTTCTGAAGACCATAAGTCATCACCAGTTGACCCGATCGGCTATTATAACCCCATTTCAAAAATGCCACGAAGCGCTTTACAGGCTTGATCGGTGCAAGCACTTGTCACCCAATTTTTTGACCTCATTCGGGGCCTCTAAAGCCTTCAAAACTGAGTTCAAAGTTTCTGTACCCTGCTGCCAATACCAAAAATCTTCAATATCTTCCAATATACACTTGATCTGGCAATGAAACTTTATTGGCAGACTTATATGACCAAAATGAATCTCCAAGAAAGAAATCAGATCATTCTGAGCACATACGAAAATTACCAAAAATAGTAACTTTCCATAAATAGCAGCTCTGCACAAAATAGCCCTTATTGAATATAAAAATAGAAATTTGTTTTTTTTTGGGTGATGCAAGATTGCTCTTACACCTAGGATGCTCCTGCATCATGTTTTAAGGGAGGGATTTTGGGTTTGATTTCATGGTTTGATCTTGTTCTTTTTGCTTGATTGAGGGAGTTCTTGTTTATGGGTGTGAGGCATTACTCACCCTTTGGGAAGGGAAGAAGTGGCCTATGGGTGGAGGGGTTAGTTGGGCTCTCCATGAGGTGAGAGTCTCTTCTCTTGGAGAAGAGGGATAAGTCCATGGTGTATGGGCACCATGGAAGCCATTGCATTCTTGTATTTTGAAGAGGATGTTAAGCAAAGTATGTGTATGAAGAGGCATTTGGATATGCATGGATATGTAGCCTTGAAGAGGCATTTGGATATGTAGCCTTGAAGAGGCATTTGAATACTCATGGTGAGAAAATTTGTATGTAATGGCATTCTCCCCTTGGAAAATCCCACCTCCACCCTCTCAATGAGCTTGTAAGACTCATTTGTGTAACCTTGGAAGGGAGTAATTTGTTGTATGTGCATTTGTGTAAATTGTTTGTGAGCATCTTGTTGATCTTGTTGCATACCCATTTAGCCTTGGTTCTCCAAGCTCGGGGGTGGTCTCATAAGAGACCTAGGTTGGGTGGTGAGCACCCATGGTTCTCCATTTTTTTTATTTGTAGGTTTGGATGTCAAGATTCATGTGGATGATACTTGAAAAAGTCCACTCTCTTGGTGTAGAATTATCCTATGATGTGGTATTGTTGATCCTTGTTGAAGATCATCTTCTTGTTGTATTTTGTAATGTTGTTTGTATGCCTTTTGGCTATTGTGAAGTTGTAAGAGATTAGTAATGAAGATGAGTTTTGTTATTCCATCTTGAACTCTCATTGAGTATCTACACCAGTTTGGATTAATTAGTTGTAAATGTGAATACTTCTTTATCACAAAGAATATGTATTTTAGTTGAGGAGATGACTATATTGAAAATGATGAATCATTTCTTCCATATCCAATGTATTCTACTTCTTGAGATAATGAAGTTATTCCTTCTTGTGAAATGAAAATCAAAGTTGATAGAATAGATAAAGGATATAGTTGAAATTACTCTCCTTTTTGCAATGAGTTCTCAATATTGATAGAATAGATATTGTATCAATTTCAATAAGATTTCATATTTTGGTTGAAGTAGGAATATTGTAGATTCATATATGATGATTTAAATGTCATGATCATTGAAAATAATCTCCATTTGATTCATATCACTCTTTTAGTTCTATAAATTGTAATGGAACAACTATGAACAAATGATCATGTTAGTTTCTACGTGGAAATCTCATTCGGTTGTCAATCAAACTATATTAATCCTTGTTGAT